>JABKKP010000414.1:0-34792 GCA_013624355.1 Fusarium caatingaense
AAGAAACGAAATAATTTGGTCATCTTATGACAACTTAGGAAGGCATTCAGGCTACCTACTTTACTCTGAGCCTTAGAGGACATTTCGTCTGTTGTCGACCTAGATTGGGACAGCATCACGATCAATGACAGCTTCGTTGAGCATGATTCACTTCTAATTTATTGACCAAATGCAAATGACATTGGGAGTAATATTCCATGGACTATCAAGTCTACTGCGCCGAAAGATGCATCAACCTCTAATGCTTCTCATTCTGTTCATCTCGCTCTTCTTCCTTCCTTGTACTCCCTGTGACGCGTCACTGACCTCGCTCCTTCTCCTGCATCTATCATGACGCGTCACTGATCGCGTTCCTTCTCTCCTACATCTCTATCATGACGCGTCACAAACCTCTTTCCTTCCCCAACTCTTCTTCCATCCGGTTCCATTCCCTTCCATCAATCCCCCTCCTTCTTGTAAACAGCAAACTCATCAAACAGCGCAACTTCCTCAAATTTCTGCGCCACAGCTTGCACACCAGCCTCATCCGGATTCGTCATAGCCAAATCAAAATCCACAATGAAATTCGTCTGAATGCCTTCATGCGCCAGCTCATGATGTTTTCCACCCGCCAAAACCTCTGCCATGAGAGTCTTGGCTTCTCTATTACTCATCAATCCATTGTTTATCGCCATTGTGAGGAATGCTTGTATGACGTGTGAGAAAATTGGGTAGCCGACGTATAAATGCTGCCAGTAGCGTATACAGAGTAGAAAGTAGAATTTGGAGGTGAGATCGAAGGGGGGTTCTTTGCAGATTGTGTTGGCGATGTGGATTAGGGAGATATTTATGTATGGCATGTAACTGTTGGGCATTTTTTGCGTGCGGTAGAGAAGGACTAGACGTTTCATTTGGTTGAGGGAGGCGGAGAAGATGGTTTTGGGGGTGCTGTCTTGGGAGTTGAAGGAGCGGAGTTTGTAGTCTTGTTGGGTTTGGGCGAAGGGACGGAAGATGTCGAGGACTGCGCAATGGAACCACATACTAAAGGGGTCAGTCAGTCAAGGCGCAATGTTCTGCGCGATAGTGTACTCACTGGAAGAGAAAGATGTGCTCATGACTATCCTTATTCCACGCCATATCCTTACTAAGAGAATCCGCCCAATGCAACATCTTTTGATACTTCGCTTCTGCAAACGCTATCGGAACACGGTTGAAGATGGGTATCCTGTCATTGGCAGAGTATACAGCTGCGACCTCTTCGACTATGGAAAAGAAGTGACATAGTTTGGTGAATGACTTGCCCATGTAGTTCGGTAGAGGATGGTCAGGCCAGGCGTGGTCTGGATAGTCGTCCCTATCGGCGCCAGGGACTGGGAGAGAGGGAGTGTGAGATATACTCTCGTCGTAGAAGAACATGACATGTATCCTTTGAAGCCGTTAGTTCTTGATCTCTTGGAAGGTCGGATGTCAGGTGGGTAACAGAACAATTGTCCTCCAAGGCTTAGGGGACAGAAATAAAGCAGTCTAAGTCTTAGTCTAAGCTAGCATAAAGAGACCAAATATTTCGTCTCTTATGCTTTCGGAGGCTGATTCTTCTGATACCCTGAGGGTTCACTTACGTCAACCAGTTGTATGTACTCCATGCCACATGCGCCGTCATGCGAAGCATATCATCCGGCAATTTTCGAAAGGCCAGCGAGGACGGACTATCATGAGATACACCATATAAGCCAAGCCTTCGTCCCATATTACGACCAGCGATCTGCAGTTCTTTGGCCAACGTATCGTTTCCACTGAAGAAACATCCCAGACTCAGAGTGTTGATGGCAGCCAGCGTAAGGACGTCGTCAGATGATCCTTCGGCACGGAAGAACCTCTCGGATTCTCTGAGAAATAAGTTTCCGAGAGGTACTGCGGTGAGATCTTTGGCAGTATAAGCATACTATAAACATGTAAGTCGAATGGTTACTAGAAACTGAATGTGAGTGACTGACACATGCCGCGTATAGCATCGCCGTAACGAGAAACGAAGAGCAGAACCTGGGCGTTCGGTTCACAAGACTATCAATGAATAGGTCCGCATCGATGAAAGCAATAATCGTCTGATCTGTTTCCAGATACAGCGATATCAAGGTCGCAGCAGACGCATCGCTGATAGGCACTTTTGTCCAGTACGAAATATCAAGATCATTCAATCTAGAATCACAATACGACTTTGACCCAGCTTCTGCAAGCACAATAGGCGTATTAGAAGGCTTTCTCACCAGAGTCCCAGAGTTCAAAGAAGGCGACGCAGGCTTTTCCAACGGCGAGATACTAAGCTTCGTAATATCGATAGGCAATAACGTAGGATACACAATCCCATGAAGCGCCGTGAGCTCAAACTCGATTCTCGAACTGGTAGTCGGTAGTAAAGCTTGAGACGTCTTGTGATTTGAAAGTCTGACTGTGCCCACCGGGGATAACGCATTTTCGGATGACCTCAATCGTTGAAGAAGCTTGAGAGCTTCATGTTCGGGAAGCGTCTTTAGTTGATCCACAATATCGGCATACTGATTAAAGTTGCTCTGAAGAGTATCGAGCTGCTTTTGGACCTTGATGGTTGAATCCACCGTTTTGGGTGGAACTCGGTAGATACATGATAAGCTCCGCAATCGACACTGGTCACATTGAGGTTCTGCGCCGTTACACTTTTAGCTCGTCAGCCAATAGCTCAATGACTCAATCCGAGAAAACAGTAGACGCGTGACTTCGACTTACGGCGCGTTTCTTCTCGCGACAGGGATTACAAGCTACCCTGACATGCTGCCGTTTGCGTTTAGCGATACGATAAGACCGGCCTAGGACGAAATGACCGCCTTCTTCTGATTCGGGAGAGTTGTCGTCTCGAGGCGCAGGCTGGATCTGCCTGAAATTGGCTGCCATAATCGTCTGGGTCTGGCTGGATGCCGAATCATTGTCGTTTTGATAGGCTGAGTTGCCCAAGTCCGTGATATGAGCTTCTGTGTGGGGTTTGTTGGGCGTGATGTGATTATGAGAGCATGGATTAGAGTTTCGGACGGAAGAACGTTATTACGAGACAGATTTAGGGTAGATTGTGTCAAAATGGGGGAAGAATTAGCCGTCAGGAACATAAGAGATAGAATAATTTGATCATCTTATGCCAATTTAAAGTATCACTTAGGATAATCTATTTTCTGTCTAGATCTAAATGTTTTCGCATCTGGTTCCCTGTCTTGAGGTTATCTTCAATCCTGCTGATAGGACAGCTGGAGGACAGTCCAGCACTATGGTGGGTTACACAAAAATGACAACATGCCACTCTTCAAAATGGATGGCCAATTGCCGTGGCTCTCACAAATGCCGTGGACTCTTGACTCGTGTGCGCCACAATCCCGTTCGAACCTGAATCTTCACGCTGACTAACACATCAAGCTTTTCTTGACCGAGGTCCCTTCCCTTCACCGTCTCCCGTAAGTTTCGAAACAAAGAAGGCTACGGCGGCTGAAAGAATGCATTGACGATCGGATGCAGTAGCCACTCGGCGTTTATGCGAAAACCTCGCCCTCGCGCTTCGTGGACAGCGCTAGAACTCTGTAAAGAATTCCACGACGAACCAAAAGAAACGGAGTCACCGAGGTTCAATTTTCGTTCATCGGCGTTAATCTCCTTTGGGTAAAGTAGCCGAGCCTGCCACGTTATTCTATCCGCTCCCTGACCAAGGAATTACTCCCCAGCTAGCCAACGAGCAATTAATTTCTTACTGCATTCTGATAGAGATCTGACAGCATGTTTGCACCAAACTCTCACTGTGTTAAACTTAATTGTTGTTAATTTTTTATCACGATGATTGACAGTTTAGATCACCATGGAATGTCATCATTCATGAGGTCATTGCCGCTTCGGGAAGTATCACCGTTTGCAGTGTGGATCGCAAACGCTGTGACGTTTTAGCTGTTTGTTGAGAAAATCTTCAATGCTTTCGTTCTTACAAATCAAGCGGCGTGCAATAGCCTCGGTACGTTGGCCGCGCCACTTGTACGTCTCGATTAGGGCGGAATTCCGCCTGCAGAGATGATGTGTTCTCTAGACTCTTTTTAGATATATAAAGGACCCTTATTCAAGTGACGTCGTTTATATTCATTCTCATATTCATACTCATACTCATATACCCATACACCAATACTCATACTCTATAATCTTATACCCATATACACATACATAAACCGCAATCATGGTTCAGAACAAGACTCTCGTATACAAGAAGATCCCCACCGGTCTCCCCGTCGCCGGTGAGCATCTCGTCATCGAGGACCGTCCCATCGATATCGACCAGGCTCCTCAAGGTGGTGTCGTTCTCGAGCAGCAATATGCCTCTTTCGACCCTTACCTGCGCGGTAAGATGCGCGACACCACCGTCAAGTCATACGCTCCCGCCTTTGAGATCAACGACCCCATCAACAACGGCACCCTGAACAAGGTCATCAAGAGCGACTCCCCCGACTTCGCCGAGGGTGATCTCGTCACCGGTTTCCTCCCCATTGCCGAGTATGTCCGTGTTGACAAGGAGACCATCCCCAAGGTCAACCTCCGCAAGATCCAGAACCCTCACAACCTCGATCTCGGCCTCTTCCTCGGTGCCCTTGGCATGCCTGGTCTCACCGCCTGGTCTGGTCTCCACGAGATCGGTCAGCCCAAGAAGGGCGAGACCATCTTCATTAGCTCCGCTGCCGGTGCTGTTGGTCAGATTGTCGGTCAGGTCGCCAAGCGCGAGGGTCTCACTGTTATCGGCTCCGTCGGTGATGACGAGAAGCTCAACTTCATCACCAAGGAGCTTGGCTTCGATGCTGGCTTCAACTACAAGAAGGAGGCTCCCAAGGACGCCCTTCCCCGTCTTGCCCCCAACGGTATCGACATTTACTTCGAGAACGTCGGTGGTGACCACCTCGAGGCTGCCCTTACCAACATGAACGTTGGTGGCCGTATCCCCGTCTGCGGTCTTATCTCTGAGTACAACACCCCCGCTGACAAGCGTGAGGGTATCAAGGGCCTTATCAACCTGATCGCCAAGCAGATCAAGATGGAGGGTTTCCTCGTCTCTCACCCCCAGTTCGGTCCCAAGTACTACAAGGACCACCAGGAGAACCTCCAGAAGTGGCTCGGTGACGGCAGCGTTAAGGCTAAGCTCTTCACTACTGAGGGTATTGATAACGCCGCTGAGGGCTTCATTGGTATGCTCCAGGGCAAGAACTTCGGCAAGGCTGTTCTCAAGCTCCGTTAAGTTAATGACATAAATGAACGTTATGAAAAGGGAATAGAAGGAATATAGAAAAGTATTATACCAAATAAAAATTATCAAAATAATAATACTCGATCAGTTCAAATGTGATATGTAGTGGAAATAAGCTTACCATGGAACCTCGGAGGGGGTTAAAATTGCAGTGAAAGTCGTTCACAGTGAATGATCCGTCTTTGGCTATTTGATTGGAGAGAGACCCTTTATTATGCATAAAGAATTTGTTGAGATGGCACTTGCTAAGCATACTAGCTTGTTGGAATAACGCTGATTTGTAAGACATATACGAAGACCTGTAGAGTTTCAACCTCGGAGACTCTTTCACTGACTTCATTCGCAACTCAGCCTGATAATGCAAAGTGAAGAGCCACGTTACGAAACACATTTAATCTGAGGCATCTTCACCTCGTTGTGGCTAGAATTGATTATTTTGGAAAGATGTCCTCCTACCTTTTAAGGAGGTTGAGCAGATAGTATGACATAATTTCACTGTTATAGTAGATAGACTGGGCTATTAAGTATTATAAGTCATTTGTAACGTGAGTCAGACTTACAAAGTCTCTGAGATTTCTCGCTCCAGTATTTCATGATCAGTTCCAATGGGGCAAATAGTCAGTGAGTTAACCCTCTTCTGATGAGTGAGCCTCTCATAACGAACATGAAACTTCCACCTTCCAGTTCCTTCAGAGACGTAGAAATCTTGCATGAACACCTTCTACTACATGATAGGATAAAGGGCCAACAAAGAGATTATATTGCTCGGAAACGATGTCTTAGGTCAGCTGGATCAAGTAATAACCAACCTCTTTCTTAGGCTTTGTACACAGTACCTAGGATGACCCTAAATGATCAATCCAGGAATTGGTCGGAAAAATGGAAAAAGGTAAGTGAGTGCAAAAGAAAATTGCTATTATTCGCGTACTTGTTCCGAAGATTGTCTTGTGATGTGCCAGATCGTGCGCGATGATGATGCATCTGTTGTGCTTCAGGGAGTCCATTTGGCAAAAAACATACAACAGCGGGGATTCGCTGGTCGTCACCGACCCAACTACTAATCCGCCGGTTAGTGGCTTGACTATGGGAGAGCGGACGGGATCCCGTATTTTCCACTACCTGTGGTCGTATGTGAAAGATTTGGTGTTGATTTCACTCATAAGTCATGACAGTTCAGTTCTGCTTACTGCGTCATCTTGTCGAATGACGCTCCAGGGTAGTGATCCTCAGGACCCTTCTCAGCCACAAAACAGTCACAACAGTGACATATGCTCCCAAATGCGCTTCTCCTCAGCACCGCCAAGATCGAGATCGACAGCCGGCCAAGAGAGTCATCAAAGAAAACCCCAAGCAAACTTGGATAAGCTTCTCCCATTGAGTTTGACCGGAGACTCTAGCCCGGTGGGATCCTAACGACGAAAGTCAATTGGTCAGAAAGCGCTGACAGACCCGCTATTACATCAGTGATCGTACAGGTACCTTGCGCTCACGCGATCAAAATTAGAAGGTGCAATCACCTGCAGTCTGCACCTGCCTGTAACCAGCAAAAAAGGGCGATCGGCCGATTTTCGGAATATTCGTTGAAGATTATTTCCAGCCACAGGAACCAAAACCATCCGTCAATCTTAATTGTCTCATCGAAGCTTCCCTCCAGACAGACTTGATGATCGATCTCTACCCGAGCGATCCCTTGCAAATGCCCTTGTCGCGTCTAGCCTTGATCTCATCGTGGCTCGTGTCAGCCCCGCCATAACAAATCTCGCCCTCTACGTCACCACTCGTTCACCACCCCGAGGCTTGATCTTCGAAGACAAGCTTTGGAGGAAAAGGCTACTCTTACAGCCATTCAATCATGGCGCCTTCACGAAATAACTCTTCCAGCGCCGCCGCCAGGCGAGCCATGGCTGTTGAGAGAACGGCCTCTTCAGGTTCATTCCACGCTGGCGCGCCGATCCCAACGTTGAGCAACATGCGACGCCAATCCCATCGATACCAGACGTTTCCTACGACGCCGCCAAAGACTCCCCTCGAACAACCCTACGCTGGTTCCAATGCGAGCGACTCCGACGATGAGGATGACAATGAAGAGACGCCGCTGCCTGTCCGACAGCTGTTGTTGCTGGCTTTCCTCTCCCTTGCCGAACAGACCGCGCTGAACTCGATATCGCCCTACCTTCCCGAGATGGTGCTCAATATGCCTGGCATCCCTGATGACGAAGCCGGTTTATACGTTGGAATACTCGCGAGCTCTTTTGCATTAGCGCAGCTGTCGACAAACTTCCTTTGGGGATATGCCTCGGATGTAATTGGCAGAAAGCCGGTTCTGATCATGGGCACAATCGCGCTTATGGGCTGCTTTTGCGTGTTTGGCTTGTGTAAGGAATACTGGCAGATCGTGGTCGTCCATGTCATGATGGGGTTGCTCAACGGAAACGCTGCTTGTGTCCCGACAGTCTTGGGAGAAGTCACCGACCGGTCCAACCAGAGCCGCGCGTTCACATATCTGCCTGTCATTTACTCCCTCGGCAGCATCACTGGACCTGCTCTGGGTGGTATCCTCGTGGGACGAATGGGTAGCAAGTACCCGTATCTGGCTCCTAACATTCTCTCCGCTGGCCTTCTCGCTGTCAGCGTCATTGTGGTCAGCATCTGGTTCGAGGAGACTCTGGACAAGACCCAAGTCGCATTTGAGAAGCCCGCATGGGTCGAGAAGATCCTCTCCTGGTTCCCTTCGCGTCCTCCTCCCCCACGACGGCCCTCATGGAGCGCGCGTTGGCCTCGATCGCATACCTCGCAACCTCTTCTTTCCTCCGGCCGAGCACCCTCCTCCGACTCCGAAGATGACGACGAATCCGACTCTGACGAAAGCGACAAGCTCGACCCCGCCCTGTCCGCCTGGAAAGATCTCAGCCGAACCACTATCCTCGTTCTCTTCACCTACCTCGTATTCCAGCTATCCAACATCTCATTCAACAGCTTATACCCCATCTTTGCTGCGACGCCTCCTCCTGCCGGTCGCGACTTGCTGCCCAGTAGAATTGGCGTCAGCTTGAGTATCGCAGGGTTGGCGAGCTGCATTTTCCAGGCTTTCCTGTTCCAGCAGCTCAAGTCCAAGCTGGGTAACCTGGGCACCTACCAAATCTCGCTTCTGGGACTTGGTATCAGCATGTTGTTCATGCCTTGGGTTGGCTACGCTGATGACAAGCCTTTGTTTGGTGTCGGAAGCGGCAAGATGTGGCTGTACATTGAGCTTGGAGTTGTGTTGATCCTCAAGAACATGTGCGCTGTCGGCGGATTGTCCAGTGTCATGCTTTTGGTGAGTCCTTCAATTGAGTACCTATTGAACTTTACTAACAAATCTAGATCACCAATTCCGCACCTTCGCACTCTAGCCTCGGCAGTCTCAACGGCATGGCCCAAACCCTCTCCGCTCTCGGACGCAGCTTCGGCCCTTTCGTCTCGGGTGGGCTCTTCAGCCTTTCCATCAACATCCGACCCAAGGGTGAGGCCATAGCTTGGAGTGTCTTTGGCGGTCTGGCCATTCTAGGCTGGGTTTCATCTCTGTTCATTCGTCGCGATGGTCTTGAGAGTGATGATTGGCAGGGATCAGATGACAATTCCTCTGAGCAAGAAGAAGAGGCATGAGCTCGCGCTGAATAGACTTGCATGTATTGAGGCGTCGTCGTTTTGTGGCGTATTGGTTAGGTGTTTTTGAAGGATGAAGCAACGAGGGTATATTTGGGGCACGTATAATTGATAGATAAGATAAATTGGATCGTCCCGGCTTGTGCGGCTGGTTGCTTGTTTATAGAAATGAACAGTCTTGCATTTTGAGTCTACCAATACGTCGCCCGTGGATTATCATCGTCTTCTCAGTCTACTCTTCGTGTGACCAGTACAGAGGGAGCATGAGTTTAGTTCTGATGAGCATGTGGGTGACCGTAGATTATGATTAGTTGTCGAACACCTTGAAGAGCATGTGGTGGGTTTTATCAAGCTTCCTCCATAGCAAGTACCAGAAAGACATAGTGTCTCTTCGTCGAACGAAGGATGATAAATTTAACAAGGAAGCTGGCATAAAAATATGTACATATATACAAGAGAAAACGATAGAGACTAGACCTTCGCCCAGTAATCAGTCAGTCTGGTTTGAAAGCCCCTCTGAGGTGGTTTGCGTAAGTACTCCAATACTGCTTTGTGCCCTTCCTTCTCCGCTATGTCAATTGGTGTTCTGCCCTCGTTATCCTTGCTGTAAGGGTCTAGTTGACGGCTTATTAGAAACTTCACGAGTTCTAGTCCCGTCCCGTAGTCGTTCTCATAAGGGAAATCTGCGTCTCCTTCTTCTAGTCCCGACCCGCAGTCGCTTTCGTAAGGGAAATCTGCGTCTCCTTCTTCTAGTCCCGTCCCGCAGTCGCTTTCAGAAGGGGCATCTGCGTCTTCTTCTTCTAGTCCCGTCCCGCAGTCGCTTTCAGAAGGGGCATCTGTGCGTCCTTTTTCTCGAGCAAGTGTTACTTCCTTCGGCTGCAAGCCAGCAGCTTCGTGTAATGCCGTCTTTCCATCGTTTGCTGGAATGTTGCAGTCTGCTCCCGCATCCGCGAGTTTCTTCAAGGCGTCCAGATTTCCCCTCTCACATGCCAAATAGATTGCTGTTCTACCATCTTTATCCTTCCTGCCCATATCGGCCCTCAGTTCGAGTAGCTTGTCTATGACTTCCAGTTGGTTGTGTACAACAGCTAGATGAATTGGTGCCCATCCAAATTTGTCCACGGCGTTCAGCTGGTGAGCAAAAAATCGGAGATTCATCACTTGCCCTCCCATTACGGCCCAATGTATTGGTAGACGCCCGTTATAATCCACTATTGAATCTAGCCTTCCGGTGAATTTGCCAAGCATCATTATCCACTCCAGTTGGTTGAACGACTCGAGATTTATATGACGAGCAGCCAAGTGTGTGGGGGCAACACCGTTCCAAGCTTGTGCTTCGAGACTCGCTCCCCACTTTGTGATCATGGTCGCAATATGTCCGTTACCTTGCTCACAGGCACAATGAAGCATTGTATAGCCGCGAAAGTCTTTCACATTCAATATGACGTTACTATCATTGACGTACTTGCGCAAAAGTGCTTCAATGAAGTTCTCATCCCCTTCTGCCGAAGCATAATGAAGGGCAGTCCAGTTGCAAATATCCTGCTTGATGACATACTCAAGAGGCACGTACGGCGCATCATCGCGAACAAAAGGCTCCGTGTTGACTTCGCGCATACCCGTGTAGTGTAGCTTTGTCAAATGAAGGGAGGTTGGAAATTGCAATGGATTTCCCGAAGTCAGGAGCTCGAATCGCTCCCCATCCAGCATTTGACGAGACTGCTTGTTGTAGAGATAGGAAAGACAATTAAGGAGGGTGCGGTCCTTCTGGTTTGAGACAAGGCGTCTGAGCTCTTCAAAAATCATCTGAAGTCCGGACGGTATTGGCATCGAGTTTTCTATTTGAAACAGATCAATTCTCGTACGTACCTCCTCGAGAATCTCCACTTCCAGCGCCAGATACCGCTCCCAGATACCTGTATTACTGTTTTCATGTTTCGAAGCCAAGCCTCTTAGCTTCCATAACTTATCTTGAAAATCATAAATACGATTATCATCTGAATCGATTGATTTTATGATTTCCGAAGACATCTTGTCGAAAAGTGGTTGTGGAAATGGCAATTTTTGGGCCATACTGAGAGATGAAACGATACCAATTGACGCTTCCTGTTGATTTCCGAAGCCTAACTCACAGAAAGCTTCTGCAAGTTCAGACAAGATTTGGTTCCACAGATAGTAGTTTGTAATTGGAAGAAGCTCAGCGCCAACTAGCCGAAGTTCTGTCTTGCCTAGTATAGGCTCTTCTAATGTGTTTGCCGCTGAGCACATAAACGAAAAAAGCAAGTCCTTTGCATACAATTCTATGAACGAGTCGCGAGTTTTGAGTGCAAGCGAATGAGACATAGAATAATCTCTGTAGTCATATCGAGAGACAACTTGAAAGGGGGCTGCGACCACGGTATGCAGTCCACTGATTTCGCTTCTTGCTGGCTCGACAATGGCACTGTAACCGACGATTCTACTGGAGTCCACGGCTGTAGACCTCGGCATTTGAGGAGAGTTCTTGGTGGCTTCTGGCTCGTACTCTGCCATTTTGGAAACCTCACTAATCATGCCAGTACCTTGTGATGCCCACCATTGAAGGTCCAAAGACAGCCACGGGCTCTTCGAACCAAGCAATCTCAAACATGTTTCAGGACGCCTTTTCCGAAGCCAAACATCAGCCTCGATACCCTCATTGCGGTACATTTGGTCTTCGTCGCAAGATGGCGGCTTCCTCTGTTGAATAGTATAGCACCACAGTGACAAACATGCATCGAAGTTATCCGCCAACACTTTCCAAGAGTCACCACTATGGCATATATCGAACCATACTTGTTGCTGAGACTGATTTGGTCGACAAGCGCGACTGTGATTAACGTCCAGGTACCATCTGTAGCTCTTTGGTTCCTTTTTAAACGGAAATAAAATATTCATGGCCCTTTCGATTGCCAATGCGAGATTGATGGCTATGGAAGCTGTTTCGCTGTGTAATCCGGCCAGTCTGCAGAGACCCCGACGCATTGTCATAATGTCATGTGCTTCTGAGTTTTGAGATGCTGTTGTGGGAATTTCCACGAAAGGATGGTACTGCACTGAACCACCTGTGCGGACCATCCAGGAGCCGGGGAATACGTGCTGCTTTCTCGGATCACTGGCCTCCATGGATATCACACCAGTTGAATCGGTCGTCGTATTGGGATTCGAATCGTTCGATGGCATGTCTTCACCACGGGCCTTCTTGACTAGCTTCCAGGCTAACCAGTCCAGCTCGAAACCAGGAAGAAGTTTCGCTTTCTCAAAAGACTTGGTAAATCCTGGCCGAACTATGGCTCGTAGAAAGGTCATTATCCCAATTGCGATAAGTTGAGCCAATGTTGCCCATGAATTCATTGCTCTCAAGCCAATGAATTGCACGACGAAGCCAATAAGTCCAATGACAACCCCTACTGTAGTCTTGATTCGTATGATACTAAATCCAAAAACTTTTGCGTGACCTTGCTTTCTTCGAGACATGGTAACAACTGAGCGTGGGGTAGACGGGCTTGTAGCAAATGAATTGTAAACCCGATCAGCAACAGTTTGTTCTTGTTGGACCCAATATATCCAAATTTCGAACTTTTCTGTCGTTCGGTAACTTGTCTCTACGGTACTGGCCTCGATGACATGCCCACAGATGATCATACCAATCACAAGAAAGCCGGTCCCAGCTATTGCCATTGGCGCGGCATGATTAGCCACCGGCTTCTCGTCTCGTTGAAAGCGTGACTGGAATCTGGGATGTGTCATGAGCCCAAAAAAGATCATCACAGCTGACTGTAAGATAATCCCTATTGTCGCAACGAGCCGTATCCAGGTTCGATGGTGAGTGTTTTGCACATTGAGAGAGATGTTGGGTGCGTCGAGACTCGTGTCGTGAATGACTGTCAGAATAGGCTTTGTTTCTGTTCGCATTTCTGCCTGTATGGAATCTTCTAGGGCCCCTGAGTCGTTCTGAACATGGAGATTATCTGACGGTTCATGCGATGTGCCCTGCTCTGTGTCCACATTTTCTTCTGTTTTTGAACCTGCGACCCAGCTCGAAGGTCAGCGCTTACTCATTCGTAAAGATAATACTGCCAGAATATTTGGGGCAGCTCACCGACACCTCTAAAGGATAGAAACCTGTTTCGAAGATTGTTCTTTCGGCTGAAAGACGTAGTTGTTGCTTGTGAACTACTGCTTGGGCCTTGAGACTTGGGGCTGACCTTTCCCCTCTGTGAAGAAGTCTCCTTCCGAGGACCTGGATAATTATTAGCCTCTTTCATTCATTTATCTGTACTCAGGATCTCACTCACCGGTTATTTCCTCCAACAAACCGTTCTTGACGGCCTCGTCCAAAGTCAGGAACCGTACCCGGGAATCTTTATCTGGAGGGGAGCCCGCATGATTCTTTGGGAAAAGGCAGATGTATTCCCAAATTGGAGCAGTTCCTTGGCTCCGCACAATGCTAGCACCATTATATAGGTCACAGACCTCGCGGGATGTAGATGACATCAGTTCTATCTCGACATCGGAAACGTTTTCCTTCGCTCTCCCTACCATAGCTTTAAGCCACAATGGCCCTCCGACGCGGATAGCCCCGACAAGGATAGTGATAATACCCAATGGAGCCATTGCCAAGGCTATGCAGTCTGCCCAGCCAAGTATCTGACTCAAGAATTGAGTTGTGACGCGTTCGCCGAACAACGCGATAATGCTATATATAATCAGCACCTATGGTGGAAAATACATCAATAACGGTGTATTTACGGAGCTAAGTCTGTGAATAGGTTGTTGGTGAAGTCATCGAAGTCGTCTGCTTGACCGGGGCATATTAGGAACAGTACAATAATTCCCGCCCATCTCTGATGATGAGCCATTTTCTTTTCAGGAAGGGAAACGAATCACGGTGATCGACCCGACGAAGGACAGGTCAAGACGCAAAGTTACTGCCGCAGAGAGTAGTCTCGGACAATAAAAGACTTTCAATCAGATGATAGCAATGCTAAATCTAAGTCGGCTGCTGAAAGGGGAAACGGGCGTAAGGTGCATTTGAGGATCAGTAAAAGGAAAGAATCAGGCTGCAGAACTCACGCTGAGAACCCATTCAGCCTGTCAGAATTTGCCAATGCAAGGTCTGCAGCAAAGTGCTTGGCAGCACCAATAACTGAGGCAATTTAAACCCCACAGCGGCTGAGATGCCTGATCACTGGAGATCATCGCTTCGCGAGCAAATGAAATATGCTTATGTGCTGTGACAGGTGTGATATCGTTTGCCAATTGGAGCCTTCTGAAGGGGGACGGGGGGCTGTCAAATAGACTCGTCACATTTGACTGTCAAGTCATGACTAACAACGCGTTCAATCATGTACAGAAAGACGAGTCAGGAATTGGCATTCCATATGAAAGTGCACATAAAACACGGAGAACCTAGTATTCGGTCCAATTCGAGCTCTGGTATAATTGCGATCTTAACTGCCCTCTGTACTCTTGTTTCCTCTTTACAGTCAGCTTTGATACTGTAAATGGTAATGTTGTGTCGATTTGAACTGCACAATCTTTAAGAACTCAAATGGAATTAATATCACGAAGTACTATAGCCCTAACTCACTGTTACCTCTGTAACAGGGTCTCTGCTTTTGGGTACTTGGCCTATCGGTCTATTTCATAATTCAGTATTCGCAATATTGACTTATGCCGAGGGCCTCTTCAATAACTGGAGTACAAAACCACCCCCCAAGACTCTGGATAATGGTAAAAGTGCATTCAATATAAATACCATAGAGTCAGCTTGATCCCATCGAACAACGTATAACGGCTGCAACAGCCCGAGCGCTTCGCCTCTCTCACTATCACGAGGTTTCGGGACCCTGGTCAAAACACCTGAGGTCTAAGAAGGTCTAGACCACGAACAACGCCAGCAAAGTGGACTAACATAATTACCGAGTCGTTGTAATAGGCTACAAGGTTATGTTCACGACCAACAACCAACAACCAGAAATCAACAGCCAATAGCGAGAAGCTAACTCCTTAGGCAACCAGCGATCAGACGTTGAGAGTGGAGCAAGAAAGTAACGTAAAAGGGATATCGCGTTATTTATATTCGCGCTATCCTCAACTCTTTGTCTTCCTCACCGTTGATCTCACTTGCTTATTTGCTTCATTCGTTGCTGAAGGTGTTGAGTCTTGCGTGTCATTATTAACACTCTTAACCTCCTCGAGGTTCATTGATAACGACATGTATATCTCCAAAGCCATCATCTTGAGCCTCTCCCTCTCCCTGGCTTCTGCAACAACTGGTTAGCTTCTCACTCCTTAATTCATACCCGTCGCTCACACTAACCTGCAGTGACATTCAATGGATACTACAGCGATGATTCGATATCTGTCACCGAGCTCGCCTGCTACAAAAATGGAGAAATCCTCAAAGACCAAGACTGGATGAAACTAGGAGATATCACTCCCGACTTTGCTGGATTCGATAGAGTTGATGGACCCAGCTCTGAACTGTGTGGTACCTGCTGGGTTCTTGTTTATGGGGATACTAGTCGATCAGTACTTGTTCTCGATGGCCCAAGGGGCGGTTCTGGCTTTGTAACGTCGTTTACACTGATGGACTCCCTTACAGGAGGTGAAGCTGAAGAGCTGGGTCGGATAAATGTAACTGCCTTCCAAGTGGAGCTTCTGGACTGTGGCATTGCTACTGAATTCATAGCGACTACTTAATGCTAGAGAACTCTCACGGAGCTGTTGGGCTAATAGACAAACCTTCCTTCATGTGGTGCGAAATCCATAACAATGCCTATTGTCCCTAAACCTTATTATGTGAAATATTCTAGACCGGGGATAAAATACGAGGTTAAGGGTGCAGAATGCAGAATACTCCAGCATGTGATATCTTAAGAACGTATTAGCGCCTCGAAGACATTTGCTCAGGCCATGGCCGGTTTAATACGGATTCTGCCCATATCTCCAATCGAACCCCTGTAAGTTAATCCTAGCGCTACCTTAGCGCTATAACGCTATCGAATTTTGTAAGACATGCGCTAACAGTTATACGCTCGATAAACAAACAAACAGGGTATGCATTGTACAAAAGTGGCTGGCTGAACAAGGCTTACGGTATATCCTGAAAAGGGACATCCGACATTAAGTAAGACATTCAGCTAAATCTCTCTTACATCTGTCTTAAGCTACATGCCCTAGGTCACATGTCCCTTCCCTCTCGAGGGGTATTTCTAGAGGAATCCCGACATAGCCGTTAACGCAACCTTTACTCAATACTGTTACAATGTCTGCCTCTAACGCTCAGCCCATCTTCGGCCGCTGGTCTCTCGCTCCTGTTGAGAACAAGCCTGCCGTTAACAAACTCGAAATCGGAGCATTTGCCGACGGTGTTGACACTGCCCTTGCGGACGACTCCCGCATTGTCGTTCAGAAGGCTGACATCCAGCCTGGCGGTAAATACTATTGTAAGTGCCATTCATACTATAATCAAGGTAGAAGGTTTAACTGGAGGATTCAGCTATTGTCAAGCTCCAGATCCGTTTCGAGAAGCAACTTTCAGGTGACGATCGCTGGGCTCAAGGAACCGGCTGGCTAATTGCTGACAACCTTGTTGTCACTGCTGGTCACTGTGCTTTTGATCATACCTATAACTTCGGCAAAGCTGTCAAGATCCGTGCTTATATCGGTTATGATGGCAAAGGGTCCATTGGAAAGTCAGATGTTCAGTTTCGACAGGGTGTCAAGATAGCCACTACCAAGGAGTGGATTACCAGCGATATCAATCGCGCTAACGACGTCAGTCTGATTATGCTGGAAACGCCTTTCGTTAAGGTTAAACCTATCATTTACAACCCAACCACCACAGCTTTTCAAAACTGGAACCTCGGAGTTGTTGGATATCCGACTGATAAGACCCTCTACGATGAGCCAGGCGCTCAAATGTATGAGATGTACAAAATGACAACCTGCGATCTATCCACGACTTCACTGAATATGCTTGAACATACCATCTCGTCTGGTTCAGGTAAGACTTTTGGGTGTGCTTTCTGCTTCACGACAAGAGATAGCTAACAGTTGCCCTCTAACAGGTCAGTCCGGTTCCCCTGTTCTCATTCGTGGCGAGAATACTTCGATCGGTGCGCATGTCTACGGAATCGGCGCCAAGAACTCGGCGAGTGTTATCCGCGGACAATACGGAAACTACTATAAATGCATGGTAGATGCTGTTAATAGCACCGAGGCTGCAGTTGCCACTGTCAATGGTGTTGAGTATATTATGACTACTCAGGCAGAAGATGCAACCACTGAAAAGCCAGAAGACGCAACTACTGAAAAGCCAGGAGATGCAACCACTGAAAAGCCAGAAGGCGCAACCACTGAAAAGTCAGGAGATGCAACCACTGAAAAGCCTGATGGGGATGAAGAATCCTTCTGGGACACATTCAAAAATGTTGTCAACATCGGTTCCAAGATCAACAGCACTGTGCTTCAAGCTGGAACCCCCTTCCTGGGCCCCATTGGTGCACCTGTCGCCGCTGTCGCGGGAACAGCCCTTTCAGTCATCGGCAAGCTCACATCGGGCAACCCTGAGGACACTGCCAACAACGAACTTGGCCCCCCTGAGCCCACAACGGCTGAATATAAGTGTCACGCCAGTCGAGCCATTCTTGGAGAAGCGGCTTTGCAAGCCTTCCTCAAGATGGGCCCGGAACTTACTCACAAGTACGACATGATTTCGAAGGTGCAGGCACGCTATAGCGAGACTCGCCACCTTGTGCCAAAAGTTGCCAAGCTTATCGCACCTGCTATCACCGAGCCTGCTCTCCGTATCGCTGTCGAATCCCAGGCCGGTGACAATGCGTCCAAGACTTACCCTACTATGCCATCAACCGAGGACGCCCTTGATTCCTCCGTTCAGCCATTTGTTAATGGCCTGTTGAAGTCTGTACAGAAACCAGAAGAGCAGGAAGACTTTTTTGGGTTTCTTAGCAGCGTTACTAATACAGCCGTCAACGCTGTTTCTACCGCTACCCCTATCATCGGGGCGGTCAGTTCGATCGTTGGCGCGATTGGAGGAGGGGCCGAGGACAGTTTTCAGCCGAATCCTGATGATTTATCCACGCATGTTGAGGTGCTCTGTCACAGAGCCCTTCTCGGCGATGCGGCCTTGCACGCGCTGATGACCATTCCGGCCAGGGATATCGAAGAGCAGGGTTTCTTTGGCGATCTCGTTGACACCGTCAAGAGTATTGGAAGCACCGTTATCAAGGTGGCCCCTACGGTCATCAAGACTGTTACTCCCATTGTTCAAAGCCTCGTTAGTGCTATGAACCAGCCTTGAACCGGAAATTCCGCTGATAAAGATACTCAGGTAAGGATCTTACCTCCACTTCCAGATCAGGTCCGGGAGCCTGAGCAGAACGAGCAGATCCAGCTCCCTAAGCAAGGAGATGGACTTGCTTGGGGAGCTGTATGAGCTTCCGAGCCACTTGTTTAAATTTCACGGATTTCCTTGCTAACGAATCTGCCCTAGAAGAAGGATTAGCTATTGTTTTACAAATTCACCTTTGTGTAGCTTGATCGGCTTGATCGTTCACAGAGTGAAGGACATTTTCTGCACGAGAAACGGCCAGCAGCTATTCTTTGAACCAATTTGGTTTTTCTTGTCATGTAGCCCCAAAGGCAGCCTCTCGTTACTAGGGCCGTAGATTATTTATTATTTTAAGTACTTTCCTTGTTTCCTTCTACACTCCTTTGTTATTATTCCACCGTTAGTCTTACCAATATCTATATAGGTTGTATAGCAAATAAAATATCTATATGCCTATTACACAAGGAAAGTAGAAAAATAAAGAAAATATTTATGTTGCTTGTAATTTAATGTTATGTTAATAACCTGATACATAAAGTATCTGATAAGCCGGATAAGTGGAAAGATGGACCCAAAGGAGGGGACTCCGGCTTTATAATATCCTTTACACTACTGGACTCCCTTACGGATAGTAGAGCTGAAGAGCTAGGTCAGGTGAATGTAATGGCCTGTCAAGTGGACCTTCTGGATTGCGGAATCGCCACTGAACCGACGGAGGAAGAAAGGAAGATGGTTGTTGATGGTAATTGGTACTCAAATTGGCTCTACAACAGACTCTCTTGGGTCACTTCTCACCAAGCAACTCTGAACCCCATTGTATTATTCCCTATCTACCAAAGAATGCGACAATGATAAAGGAGTTTGTTAGGTTTTATGAAAACAGAGAGGACCTAGTGGGCTCTTGTCTCGGGTTCTTGGACCGGTGTAAGTCGCCGAGTGGGGATCTCGGCTTCTCGTTGTGATCCGTAGCGCCCGAGGCTGCATTATCTGAACCACACCTTGCATTGATGATATTGATGGGTTATGTTCGGCAGTTGGAGGAATCTGATGAATGGTGAGACGGGCGTCTAGAAGGGCTCCCATGCAGCCGATCGTTCCTGGGAAATCTGACATGCATCGACATTGACTGCTGCAAGAATTCTCGATTCCTGGCCACCACTCACTAAGCGTCTATTCCTATAACCCCTTAAAGATGATGCGAAATTGGGGTACAGCCAGTGTTCAAACCAGTTGTCCTGGAACAGAGGCCGATATTACAATATGCATGGTTCATGCCGTAGTTCCTGCAGACAGCGGCTCCCAAGGCCTGTTTGTCAGGATGCGAACTTTGAGTCAAAAAGAAGCCATTCACATTTAACACGAATAAGTGCCTGTGATAATGATACAATTACAATAGCTCATAACTTAGTCTCCCAACCCAACTGTGCTCAACACAAACCATTCACCCGCGAACAAGTACCCGTAAACAACATTTGTAGCTGTAGAAAATAGCTGTGACGAAGAACCTTTGCAGAGAAGCTCGAACAGAGTCAACTAATATAGAAGAAAAATACTATTCGTGCATTGTCGAAATGGAACAACAAGAATCACCGATACCTAAGTCTGAACATAGACAACTTGCAAGAAAACAACACCACTAGCCAGCAGATATGGACTTCGCCACAAATGACGATCTTCCTCCAGAGTACAAGCGGTGGAAATGTCGCTATTGCCCGGCTAAGATGTGGATGGAGGAGAAGGAGTGCTCAAATCCAGCATGCAAACGACCTCGTTCATGGGGTGCCCTTGCCCTGACAGGGGATGATAAATGCCTCATCGGATTTCATGAAGGCTTTTTTGATGACGGCAAGGAATTTTGGGTTTATTCACGAAACCGGCTGGAGATCCTCAGGCGCTAAATCAGTTAGGCAGATCAATTTCGAGGTTGAACAAGGCTTGATTCAAGGTTGTGTGGACAAGAAATAGAGAATAGAGATGATGAATTTGAACAAAGAATACGACTGTTGCTGCATATTAGCTCTAATTTGAACACCTGAAGTGGAACTTGAGCATAGTCAATCTCGATTGATATAAAAGACAGCAGCAAATCCTTCAAAATGGAGACAGAAACACCATCAATCACTGATAACCACAACATCCAAACAGTAAACAACTACAACCCAACAGCAATCATCCACACACACATCATCCACAAACACAACACCCTACCAAGTACAAACACCAAATTCATCATGGCACCTATTACAGGCTCTAACCGTGTCCCAGAACACAAGCGCTGGCGATGCCAGAACCCGAGATGCAGGATCACCAATCCAATGGAAGAAGTGAATTGCGCACGATGCGGCATGCGTCGCGACAAGGGCGCGCATGCGTTGACGACCGATGATCTTAAGATTGGAGAACTCAACTGTGTTTTTGCTGATGGCAGTGAGCACTGGGTTTATGACACAGATTCACTGACGACTATCAGACTCATGGCTGCTGCTGCTTAGAGAGGCAGAGGTATGGTTGGGCGTTGACTATTCTAGGTCCGGAGGAGAAGGCGAATTTGACAGACTAGCAGTTTAACCAGGTAAGTATTGATTATGAATCTTTGCTGGACAAAGGTCAAGATCAAAGGTAAGTTGAGTGTAGACAGACAGATATGGAGAACCTCAGGTAACAATTCACAACCCTGACATCGCACTTTGAATCACAAAGCCCTTCATGGGGCAGTGAGCAATCCCTGACTTAACTGTGAACAAATGAACGAAATCACCACCATAGATGCCGTGAATAGAGCTTCTTGACCAAAGCCCATACTTATATAGAACTCTACAATGCAGATCTTAACATAGATATCCATCAAGCTACTAGTTTACACAGACACAGCAAAGTTAACAACTCAACACCATGGCGCCTAGAACAGACAACCGCCCCGATGAACACACCCACTGGAAGTGTCAATTCTGCGACACAGTCAATAAATGGGAAATAAAGTATTGCGCAGGCTGCAAAACTCGCCGCGATGCAGGAGCAATCGCTGTAACAGACAAGACCGGCACCACGAAAATCGGGGAGCTTCGTTGTGTTTTTGTAAACGCTGATGAGCATTGGGTTTACGATCAAGATGCGTTGACAAGAGTTAGAGGCGGTTAAATAGCCTGGCTGCAGTGAGGTAGATAAATAAAAATATCACAATCTCGATAAGTGAGGTTACACGATATCCAATCGGAACGGGATGTTTACCGATCCCTGCCGGCAATTGATACACCGAGAAACAAACTAAGCCGATCACGCTTTTTTCCCCAACTTATCGTGTACGTGGCGTATGTGAGGTTTGCAAAATCATACCCACAATGGTTCAAGCTCCAAAAGATCAACCCCTCGCTTAGCTGCGTAATTGCTATCTCACTTTCTGTCAGTGGTCTTTTGTTACCTAACCCAAATGCGGGGAATAGTGTGTGTTCTCCTGTAACGTAGAGGTTGGGGCATTTTTTTCTTATCTGCCCAGGTGACCAGCTGGAGAGCCATGGGTCCCTTCGTATCTTGACGAGATAGACAACTCCGATATCGAAATGGATATCTGCAGTAGCGTCATTAGACATGATAGATAACATTCCCACAAATGCATCATAAATTTCCAAGGTTCTCTTTCTTCTAGAACATCCATCAACTGACCTCATTGTCTAGGTTCCCCGGTAACGGACACGCCCGCTAATTCCGTGCGGGGGTGATCATCAGATAGCGCTAAAGCTATTGGCACATTACAGGGCGATGCTACCTACGCTGCAGCCAAAAAGCCGTTTTTATTCTTCTTTTTCTTCTATGACCATTCTTATTGATCAATCAACTTTTACCCATCTCTGTCACGGGCAGTGCCTGGATCTCAGACACATTTGAGGCGTGTCTTAGACTTTGCAGAGATACTACAGCGGAAACAAAGACAATGGCGTCAGAGAGCGAACCTCGCAAAACAAGAAGAACAGCAAATGCGTACGTCTTTTCAACCTCATCGCTGTTCCAATACTGACGGGTTTAGCTGCGTCGCATGTCGACAAAGCAAGATCAAATGCTCAGGCGACGATCCATGTCAGAATTGTCAACGACGTCAGGTACAATGTCGTTTCACAGAAGGAGGCGCAAAAGTTATGGTCTCAGAGAAGTACGTTCAGCCGCATCTTGTTCATTCACCGACTAACCACGAGCAGATATCTTCAAGATCTTCAGAAACAAGTCGAGCTGCATCAGCGCTCATCCTCTATCAACACGAATACTGAGACACCACCGTTTCCGTCGGCACCTCCGCCTTATCGCTCAACGTCTTACTGCTCTCCCTCTGGCTCCTTCTCTTCGGGTATCAAGAGGTCAAGCGATGCTGCTTTCGGAGTCGGTAGCACTCTTTCTTCTCCTGCGCTTACGTCGGAGGCCCAGCAGTCTGACCTTGGCACCAGAGGTTCGTATCAGCAGCAGAGCCAGTCGCCGTTGAGTATTTGGCCCAGCGCGTTTACTATTCCATCCAAGATTATTAAGAATACTCGCAAGAACAGACGGACATGGAGTAAGTCCTCCAATTTTTCGACTCTCTCTATACTGACCTTGATAGTCTGGCTGGCGCCGTGGTCGACCTGGTCCTTCACCTTACGACTCATGCTCATGCTAGGCGACAGTCTCCAACCAGGAGGCGACATGATTCCACCGCAATTAATAGAAAGCGACGTCTACACAATATCATGGAACATCCGACCCCCTCATGAAAAGCCCGACGTAACAGGCCTCCCCTCTCTCGACTACGCAATCTACCTCTTCCACACCTTCAAGTTCCATCTCGGCCAAACATACCGGCTCTTCGACGAGGTAGAATTCGTCAACCAGATTCGAGGTTTCTACTCGGATGCGCAGAGAAAAGCTGAGGAGAATAGGCTTTGGTATGTCAAGTTTTTGCTAATTCTGGCGTTTGGCACCGCGTTCAATGCGTCGCAAAGGGTGGCTTCGACGGAACCGCCTGGAGCAAAGTTCTTTGTTAGGGCGATGGGTCTTATGCCGGATCATACGGCGCTTTGGAAGGATAGTTTGCTTGCCATTGAAGTGTTGGCTATGGTGGGGCTGTATCTTTATTCCATCGACGAAAGGGAGTCTGCTCACGTATATGTAAGTGCACTTGCCCTCATGGTGCTGATGGTGGGACTGACGTTTTGTAGCTTGGCCAAGCGATACGGATTGCTCAGCTCGAAGGTTTACATACACAATTACCAGACAACGAACTAGGGAGCGAAACAGTCACCCGTTGTCGCGATTTGTGGTGGACGCTATATATCATGGACCGGCATTTCTCATCTTCGCTAGGATTACCGATGTCAGTACAAGATAGCGATATCTCGACGCCAGTCAACCCACCGAATATCGGATCACAAGACGACAGCGCGAGAAGTCTGCAAGTGAACTTATCTCATCTACTATCAGTCATCTTAACAAGTAAGTACAATCTTATGCTGATTAGGGTTGAGCTAACGGGATGTAGCATTATACAAACCCGAGAAAACGCCGCTTGACCAATTCCTCGAACAGACGAGGGCCATTCTTCACACCTTAGCCCATCATGCGCAGGAGATTGAAAAGATTATTTCAATGAAATTCCAGAATTCGGTTGATACGATGCCGAGAGGGACAAAGTATATAACACTGTTGTATCATCAAGTAAATACCCCCGCAAATACAGGTGGGAACATGAGCTGACAGTTTCAGTGTGTGATAGTAGCGACACGTCCCCTCCTCCTCTCCGTCCTCAAAGAACGTCTCGACATCCTCGGCCAACCAGGCGATGAAAACTCTGAAGCTTTTCTCGGTCAAACAGCGGCTGTGATATCAACGGGTATAAAGTCAGCTGTCAAGACTCTTCAGATTCTTACGAGTGAATATAGTCTTCTCGGTAAGCCCCATGCCCAACTTCTTACCGATGCCCCGATTTCTTACACTCTATAGAGGTCTTCCTCCCCTACGATCTCGAATTCACATTCGGCGCAGCCCTCCACCTAAACATGGCAACAGCCCTTTTTCCAGGCGTAGCAGACGACCAGAACAGCCGTCTCCAAGTACACCAACTCCTCGACAACATGATCGCACGGGGCAACCGGCTAGCAAGTGTCCGAAAACAAGAGCTCGTGTACTTGGAAGCGCAATGCCAGGAACTTGTCGCACAAGTACAACAGCAGGGACTTCAAACACTTTCGCTAGCGGTGACGGATGAGACAGACTCCGAATTGGCGAGAAAAGCGGATGAGGAGTTACTGGAGACGATGCAGGGAGGGAGTGATTTGGAGTTTTTGGATAATATTGGGATTTCGTCGGAGGAGTTTATGAGTATTGTACAGCAGATTGGGGATCCGGATATCATGCCGGAGAATATGCTTACTTTGGAGTAGGGGTGGCATTTTGTTTATATCCAGAAAAGCGTAGATTCGAGATTTGAGAATTGAGATTGCATTTATTAGCCGCTACCTTGCAGTATCAAAATGATTTACTTCATTGAGTAAAGGAACCAAAGTGAGGTTGTGCTTGCTTCGTCGTCACCATGACGGTTTGGACGTCACAAATCGGTGGGCCAATAGGAGCTGTAGTTTGCAGGAGTATTTGCATTCACATGGTCGATTGTTCGACAGTGAATGAGAGATAAGATATTATTCATTATCCGCGCATTACGCGTCTGTGAATAGCAAACAATGGCAGTGACAGCAGCTGGCAGCAAACAGCAATAATTTCATCTCCGCCATCGGCCTTCGACCTTCCATCTCTCTTTCCTCTCTCATTCCAAAACATTACTTCCTCAAACACTCACCACCAAAAACACCAAGAAATTCATCCTCAAACCTCAAGATGCCTACTCCTTCGCCCAAACCATCCTCCCCCATCCCCTGTGCGCGCAGCCGCGCCAACACCGTCGAAAACTCCTGGCCACCTGCCAACAACCCAGAGCAAGGCCCTTTCCTGCCTCTCCAGCCGCTGGATAACGTCCCCACTGCCGCGTATCTCGACTCCCCCGAGGCATCTCAGCCGACCGTTAGTACCGCTCCCCTGCAGCTCGTCGACGCCATGCACCTGCAAACAATTCACGATACCAACTGCATCCCGGTCGGCCTACGCGTCGTAGACCCCAACGGCACCAACAACACCGGCAACGTCTACGCTCCTCTTCCCATCGGCAACTACAGCACCGGTATTGCCTTCGGCATCGGCCATGGAGAGCGTATGCAGGACGTTTATGAGCGAGCGGTGCAGCTTACGGGATCGCAGAGGATCATGGGGGTCATGTTTGCGCCCGGTGTTGATCAGGGGCTTGTGAGGGACGTGGATTGGAGGTTCCTGGCCCCGCCCGTGGAGAGTCTTCATGCTGATACTCGACGTGTGGACCGTCAGAGGGAGGAAGAGGACATTGACCTTTCAGTTGTTGATCACGATCTCAAGGCCTTCAAGGCTCGCGAAGAGGAAGAGGCCAAGGCTGGAGAGACCGAATCTGCAGAGACCGAGACATCTAGACAGCCTGAAGTCGAAGACACTGGTATCAAGCTTCATCATATGATCAAGGAGATGATGCTGGAGGACAAGAAGGACAAGGAGCACGAGAAGTAAGCGATCACTGGAAAGGACTAAAATGGGAGGTTATCACGAGGTCATGGAGGCAAATGAGAAGCTCTGGAAGACATTCTTGTAACCGCAGTGCATGCAGTCATGTATCCGCACCACAGCAAAGGTTGAGCAAGGGTTTTGAGGGGTTTGGCCTGTTTGCGGCTGATTGGCCATGGGGAACGGATAGACAAAGAAAAGTTTGCTTTGCTACAGAAATCTTACGAAAGAATTCCACTCACTTCTATTGTTTGTTTCGTGCTTTGTTGTTTGCGTAACCACCTCAATGAATCGTGTTGTACAGCCATGATGGTGCGATACCTTATCAACGATGAAATCTTCTCGCCATTTACTCTGTAGTTCCTTTAATATTCCTTAGACATAGCTCTAGCTACCCATCTCGGAGAAGCGCTGACCCCATGTCCCCGATATATACAATAAACGCCTATCATCCGTACATGCGTTATATCTGGCTCGGTCATCAGCCACAACAGACGATATCATCACCAGCCTCGTTTTGAAACTTGGCTCATCGTCGTTTGGAATAAGTGCCCACCCAAATTCAGCAAGTTTCCCTTCAAACGAGTCCTCTAATCAAACGGTGTCTTTTTCTCTTAATAGCCAGCGCGGCTCAAAGACTTGAAACCTCAAACGACCTCGTTATCTGTCGGTCCCTCAGTTCAAACGGACAACCTGGCTTCCATCACTACTTAAATCTAGGATCCTTCGCTTTTCCTTTTAGACAGACTTGGTCTTCTACATCTCAATTCCAACTTTTGGCTTGTATCATCGAGTGGTTCATTCAGCAGCGACAGCAACAACACCATCATCTAAACGATAACATACGGTGCTCTTTCCGTCTTCTCCTTACATTTTGGTTAGATCTTGAATTGGGTAAGTCTCCACCAGAGTCTGTATCCTCTCATCCAAACTCACACAAATTCCAGACATCTTGAAGTCACCACCAGCATCACCATGTCCTCAGCCTCAACAACTTCCGAGTCCACCCTCCCGGAGCGAACCACCAAGCCCCGCGACGACCACGTCCTCTGGACCTGCAAGCATCTCAAAGACCTACTCAGTGATTCTCACTGCAACAAACTCAACGGCATGCTGGACAAGAAATGTCTTCGTTGCAAGACCAAGCGAGATGTCAATGCTGTGGCTGTCAGCAGAACCCGGCAGGACATCGGCAAGCTCGTTGGCCAGAGTCCAGAGGGTGTTGAGATCTGGGAATATGACGATGGCAAGGATACCAATTTATAACAACAAGGCTACTCTATAACACTGTTTGGGGGCCGTTGATTGGGATTTGATTCAGGATACAATCTTGGCTTGGAATGGCTGCTGGGAGGTTTAGTTGGTGAAGGAATGTCTTTGGTTGTTTTCGCTGGCGAACAACTGTCTGATAATGAAGAGAAACACTCCTGTCATGCATAATTGTTGAATCAATGCTGTTGTGCATACATTGATGCGCTGTGATGGCTCATGACTTACCTGAATCAGTCCTGCTCTCTACTGTTCGATTATATTCGGCCGTGTATAAGGTCTACCAGCCATCGTGCCTCTATCCCTTCCATCACAATCACAGCCCCGAACAGACAGCAGTAGCACCACCAGGTGCAAAACAAATCCACCAAATAGCAAAGATGGCCCGAGTCAACGGACAATGCTATAAAGACCACAAACATGACTCCCGAGGACGCTTGCTAGATAACAGCCACGTCATTCCCGAAGATTACATGTGGACCTGCATGGAGTGCGTATTCCATAAGAACTGTATGAAGAGCTTAATATGCGGTGCTTGTAGTCATAGACGTGATCTAGGTTCTGTTGCTAAAGGCCGTGATTCGAGCATTCAGTGGGAGCTCGTAAAATATGACTCTAATGGGAATGAACAGTGGGAAGTTTTGAATTGGCAGAAGCGAGGGAACGAATTAGTTAGCTGTTCAATGAAGTAAGCAAGAGATATTCACAGCAGTAGTAGCACCATTATCTCCTTGAATCAACGCTTTTGCTTATCCTTTGACGGGCCATGATATGCCTATAAATTTCGTCGCTCCTTACCTTTCTTACCTCAAATTCCTCCCAACAATCGCATACAAAATACCCAAAACACCAAGTCCAATCTATCTCAAGTATCAGAGAATGGGTCAAAACATCAGCCAGACCTACAGATACAACTCTGTAGACCCTGTCGAAGACAACAGTCACCTTGTACCTAGGGACTACACATGGGGCTGTAGGGATTGCGCTCAGTGGGATAACAAAATGTCCAGCAAGGAATGCAGGAACTGCTGGCGTGGGAGAAGTTACGGCGTCGTGGCTGAGGGTCCTTTGCAGCAGGGTGAATGGAGGTTGGTGATGAAGGACCGTGACGGCAATGAACACTGGGTGCCTCGTGATTAGTTGCAGTTTCTCTAGTGAATGGAAAACGTGAAAAGCAGTTGTCTACAGTGATAGTACCATCTTGATGTGAATCAATGATGTCCGCTCTTCGCAGGTGTTCATATAAGGAGTCCCATTACCCCCTCTTCCGATACCCAGAGCAATCTTGAACAATCATAACAAACAGAAGCAATGGATCAAAGCCAGGGCCTACCACGCGGCGGGTATACAGCTGTATGGGGAGTCGAAGACAACCGATACGTCGTCCCTATCTTTTACAAATGGGTTTGCATGAAATGTGGTTGGTGCGACAACGAGATGGAGAACATCGAATGCAGTCGCTGTCGGGTCGAACGTGTATTCGGCACCCTAGCTGGGGAATATCATCCTGGTCCTCTTGGTTGCATAGTGTGGATGATCAGGGACAAGGATTACCATGGTAGCGAAAACTAGGAGTGGTTCGTCACATGTTAGACATGATCCCCGATTAACTCAGGTGGGAGTTGCAATTGCTATATGCCACTATCGTTGCAGCATAGCTAGATAGTGGCGCTCTGTGTCCTCTCATAGGATCGGAACCGGCATTGGACAATACAAATACAAACAAAGAAGAGTTATCACGACTGATCTTTATTTGCATTATTCGTTATGAAATAACTGTCATACTGAGCAATAGTTCATAAGTAGTTACTGAAACATTCACTTCTGAGCATCGATGGTGTAGTCGTTGCATTATTCATATAACTAGCCACCTCACCCTCTACTCATTCCAATGTTCAACTTGAACAATCTTAGAGACCCTACCAACTCTTCCACACAAAGAAATGGGTCAGGTCCCAAGCAAAGGTTTCTAATACAAGTCCAGACACCGCGTGCAAGATAACAGTCATCTTATTCCACGGGAATATCAGTGGGCATGTGACAAATGCGACTACTGGGAGAACAGGATTAAGCAAAAGGCCTGTAAACAATGTAACTATGGTCGTATGTACGGTACTTGGGCTGATCGTGCTGGCCGGCTTGGTACTTGGAAGTAGAAGTTGAAGGATAAACGGGGGAATGAGTTCTGGGAGTTCAGTGAATACACTTAGGAACAGTGAACTGCATGGAGGTTGGATGAATGATCGTGATGGGAATGAATACCGGGTGCTACAGTCATGGTGAAGGAGTGTTCGGCTGTGGTCTTCCGTAGCGGATGACTGTCTATAGAAGCAGTTGTCCACAGTGATAGCATCATATCATCACGAATTCTCATCGTAGAATCAGCGCCATTCGCGGGCTGTGGTGTGTATATAAGTACACATGTCACGCCCCTTCTCATCCAACACCCAGCACGCTTCCGCACAACTCCAACAACTAGCACGCCCTCACAACTACAGCACAAACTCTGACAACACGCAATAATGGGTATGGGTCAAAGCAAAAGCAAAAGCAAAAGCTCAAGCAAGAGCAAAAGCAAGCACCGAGTTAGAGACAACAGCCATATCGTACCTGCAGGCTGTCAATGGACTTGCAGGGAGTGTGCCTGCGGAGGGAACAGGATGGATGAGAGGCGATGTAGAGAATGCTCTAGAAGCCGTCGTAGGAGAACCTATGCTAAGCACCCTGATCAGTATGATGGGTGGACGTTGGCCGACAGGGATTCCCAGGAAAATGAGAAATGGGAACGGGAATGGACTGGATAGCGAGCCCAACTTGGAGCGGTGGACAGGTGGTTTCTTTGCTCTTGATGGAGGTTTTGAGGAGGAGAACAAGGAACAACGGCCTTACTTGGATAGGACAGTGATTCGTTATTAGGTAGCAGTCTATTTCTCGTGATCAATAGAAACATTCACAGTGTACCGCGTCCCTGTTCTTCGTGAACCACTAGCAGACCGTGCTCTAGCCATTCTATAAATATTTCACAAACGCCCGGACCTGATACAGATCCGAACACCCACCCACCACAGTCTGTATCAGTTCTGACATCAACTCTCAACTGAATCAATATGGTCATTCAAAATCCCGAAGACCGCCCAGACCACACCAAGTGGCTCTGCACCAACATTGGATGCCATCGAGTCAACAAGATCACGAACAAATACTGCGGTAAATGCCTACGCAAGCGCTGTGTCAAGACCAAGGCTATGAATGATAAGGGAGAAAGACTCGGTGAGCTGGCGAAGGTTGATGATGGTGTTGAGGTTTGGGACTACAAGGCTAAGGATACCAGTTCTACCCACATCTAGTGTTGCAGCAATTCTTTTCTTTGTTGATGTCGCATTTTGTTACGAATGATAGATCAGACATTTAGCTCTTCTCTTTTCAGAATACACTATTCATTGCAATTCTTGATATTTGTTATCTTGTTCTGGTGCGCTCAGTGAATGTTGTGAGGTTCTGAACAATGGACATTCAACTGCTCTATAGATTCTAAATGCCATTCTGAACACGTTCATTCCCATAGTACTTGTTCCAAATCGTTTCACCTAGTTGAGCATTATACAACAGAATATTCACACAAAGGAGGCCGAACAAAAGATGCTGTTGTTCGGTGACTTTGATATATACACTGTCGTCTCCTCCAACAAGGATTCTCAATCACAGTAACCTACTGAACCACAACGATTACTTTAACAAACATAACGCACAATGGCCGTGATCACGATAGACAACGACAAATCCCTCAACGAGGTGCGCCCAGACCATACCCGCTGGGCCTGCAACCAACCAGTCAAGAACCTCAGTCTGCTTGACAAAGCCCGTGGCAAGAAGTGTCAGCGGATTAACAACATGCATGTTGACATATGCAGTACCTGTTGCCGCAAGCGTGCTGCTGGAGCTATTGCTCTGAATCGAGACTTTGGCAAGCTCGGAGAGCTTGTTACTCACACTGTTGAGGGTCAGGAGATTTGGCGGTATGAGGTTGAGTATCCTGGGCCTGAGAGGCATCATTACTGGACTCTTGATGAATGGTAAATCCAGATGCCGAGTGGGGGAGAGTAGCGACGCGGCGCTGAAGGAGTGCCAGGTAAGTAGGTATGATTAGGAGGAATGGATAGTGAGTAACTGAATAGGTTGCCGGAGATATCGTGGATAGAACACGCATCAATATTGTCCCACTGCAATTACCCCCATTCTGATTAAACCTTGACAAGAAGTGCCGTATAATGATAATGTGGCACCTGCTATAGCTATTTAAGTTCCATGAGAATCCAGTTTAAGACGTATACGTACAGTTCAAATCAACACACCGAGAACCTACTATAAAACCTGGATTTATTCCAAAGTCTACCATTATCGTCAAACATACTCACATTCTTTAACAATGGCTTCATTGGCTTATATGTTCGAAACACTATTGCTGTACCTGCTGACAGCACTCGGTCTCGGCACTATACTATTACTATGCCTCAAGACTATTCTCTTCATAATGGATCCATTCTTTCGACACCTGAAGATGGGCAACGTTAGCACGTCTTAAACTTTATCCAACTCAGCTCAAAGGATTGCCCGTATATGACTTGGAGGGTCTTTGAGAGTACAGCGGGTCTGCGTGGGTGTTCTTGATTTGGACCAGTGAACGGGGAACAGAGGCTTTCAATCTTGTGTTCATACATTGAATAGCTGGGCTATTCGCTATCATACAGATGGGGAATAGCAGAACAGGCGATATGAACAGTTCACCTTGTTCCTAGAACTCTTTTTTCTTCCTGTTACTCGAAATATATAACTATCAGCAATTATATGTCCTTCAATCAAACAAACCAATATTCCCAAACCTATTAACCCTCAATAAGCTCACAAACAGATCTACTCCCCACAACTTTGAACATGTTGAACATGCACGATAACCAGCCTATCCTTCGACCCGTAGCCTGGCGTTGCCGGGAACTTGTCCCTGCGAAGGTTGGCCTTTACCGCACTCGATGCGAAACGAACAACGATTGGGCGAACGCAAGTTGCGTAAAGTGTAAGAAGATGCGCGATGTAGGCGCACAGGCCATGGCAAGAAACGGAGGGTGTTTCAAGGTTGGTGAACTCGTAGACGTAGATGCTGACGGAAAGGAGATTTGGGACTACACGACACACAAAATCATTTGTCCCTGATGGCTTTGAATTAAGTAGACACTTTGCAACTTATACAGTACTCCTTATAGTATCGTGTTTTCCCATATACAGAATTGTTATCCAAATTATTTCCCAGGTGACCCAGAAACGCCCGAAATCTCCTCCTGCTTTTTGTTCAACCCTCTGGGAGTCGTAGGATTGCGATGCTCCCTATGCTCAAGATTATCAGGATCCCTCTTGGTATAAAGACCCGTCACATTGCTCGCCACGCGCGTATCCTTTGTTTCGTAGTCGGTACCAGTTCCAGCATCTCCACCGCCGGTACCAAACGTGCTTTGTAGCTTTTGGCTCATGTTGCCGGTGGACGCACCGCCTGCGCCGATAACGCCGTTTGCGCCGGTTTTGCCAGGGTCGATATCTTTGGATTTGGGGCCCATGTAGTAAACGGCGAAGCCGAGGAGGGAGAGTCCGGCAATGGCTGGGACCATAGCCTTGCGCTTTTGGGCTTCAATTGATCTCGACATATTGTATTTATTGTTTGTTTTGTTGTTTGTTTTGTTGTTTGAAGGAGAGAAGTGATCGTGGGGAGCCGAGTTATGAAGAGAAGAGGAGATGGGTGATGTTGACCTCTGTAATAGGAATTGAATGTTGAGATAAATAAATCACAATAGTGACATCAGAGTATGTTTAAATTAGCTCCCCTGCTTCCATGGCGGGAGCTTGTGGTTAATATGTAAATACTCCAAGTCTATGACGGAATGACTTTTAGTCTTTGCGATGATGACGGGATGGCGTTGTGGAGTTTCTGCATTCAGAATCGACCCCAGATCTGCATTGTAAACAAGTGGAATGTACAGAAAAAGAAAAACAAGGTAAGACACTCGTAATATTTCTATATCTTTACTCAATCGGTCGCGACACCAGGAACGCGTTGTCTTGAATTGAGTTTCATGACTTCATCACTTGGCGTCACGTGCTTTGATACCCAACGTACTGTCTGAAATGATTGTACAATATCTCTTCATAGCTCAAATTGATTCCCTCTTTCCATTCTTATTATAACTTGGAAGTGCCGTTGTTAGAGAGGAGAAGACGTGATTTGATGGAGGCAGGTGTTGTGGAAGCCCGGCCAACTTACCCAGCACAGAGTGAGGGTGATCATGGACAGGAGGAGACCTAGAGGGACAGCTTTATTTACTAGACTAATTTATCAGTGACAATCTGCAAGTCGGAGTGGAAAGAAAGCAGCAAGGTCGCTCCGAAATCTATGCTAGTGAACCAGAGGGTATACAAGCAATGAGCAATATCAACTCATCTCGTCTCGAGGTCAACCTATCGCAGGTCTACATGACTCTTTCCGCACTTTCCACAGGCATCGAAACAATCAACCTCCTTCGGAATAGGCTTGATATAATAGCTCCAAACATCTTCCCCAAGTTCATTCTTCGAGTGGAACTCTCCCAAGGTGGCATCATCGTCCCTCATGGCCAAAGCATTACCAGCTTTTCCCTTACCGCAAGTGGTACAAAGCTCTACTTCCTTGAGCTGCTTTGCCTGGCACGTCTTGCACTTCCAGTAGGTATGGTCGGTACGAGGTTGACTCGTAATGATTCGTGCTGTGGAAGGTGGCATGGTTGATGGTCGAAGAAGTTGTAGATAATGATAGATTGCTCTGTTGGTTGCGAAGTGGTAGTTTGCCTTGTATAGTATCAATGCAGATTTGGATGAGCCAGGATAGGAGAGGAGTCTATAGTTTTATATCCATAAGGAGAGGAGGTGGGAAGTTGGCACTGTCGCAGACTACTCGGGGTTTGCTAGTGATCCATCTGGTGGGAAATAGGCACTGCCACAGACATCAGGATTGTTCTTCATTCACAACAGACATCCAAGGTCATGTACCGATATCTTGACCTAGCTTTCTATCATCCATTCAGCTTTCGAAGATTCAGTTCTTGAAGGTGCACTTAACAAAAGAGTTACAGTGATCAACAGCCTTGCCTATCTCCTCTCATCCTGCTCAAGTCCTTCCAATATTCAGAACATCCTCAGCTTCATACAAATAATCCCAGACCTCCTCTCCATTATGGATATNNATAATCCCAGACCTCCTCTCCATTATCATGAAAGACACCCAAAAGGATACCCACTGCCTCTCCCGCGTCGTTCAACGCCTCAGCCCCAGCTCCGCGTGCTTTATTGCAAAAGAAGCATTCCTTGTCAGACATATTATTCTGAATGTTGCATGCTTGGAATGTGTAGCACTGACGATAAGCTTTGCAGCGCCAGCCTGTGTGCTCTTCTTGTTTCTTCTTTACAGATTTCTTGACGGACATTGTTATGATCATTGGGTTGAATGCTAATAGCTTGGGAGAAGAACGATATTTATACTCTTCATCTTGATGTGACTCACGATATCACCTTTGTCCTGTAGCACACGGTTCATGTTCTGTAATTCTCAATGT
>JABKKP010000416.1:0-156999 GCA_013624355.1 Fusarium caatingaense
TATAAATATAAATAAAAATATAAATATAAATATAAAGAAACTATTTAATAGCTATTTACACTTTCCGTCATACATTATAACTCCTTTGCTTCTACATAAACCTTTTTCTCCTCCCCCTTATCCTCATATAAGGTTTAAGCTAGCTATAAAATACCCTCTCTCTGATTTTTACCCAAGTTTCTTTTTCTCTTCTTTCCACCAACATTACCACCCTATAACAACAACTACATCTCCGCAACAACCGCAACAGCAACCACACCCCACAGTCTTTTTCTCCTTCTTCTCCCAATTAATCATCTATCTTTCGATTTCTTCTACCTCTTTAGAAACTCTGCTTCAACTATATCAATATATACAAGCAAAGCCCTTCTCAAGCGAGCCCCACTATCACAAGACGAAATCGCCATTAAGGTCCAAAGCCAGATAGAAAACAGCCACCAAAGAGATGCGTGGAGTAAAATGGTCATTTGTAATAACAAAGTCTACCTTCTCCAAGACTATCCCGTGCGCAAGCCAAACCATTTCAGTAAAGATCATATATGGCATCCATTTTCACTAAACCAGACCAACAAAAGCACATCAATATACATTGTGCCAAATAACTATGGCCTCGATCATCACTTTCGACTTGCACTCCACAACTGGTTATACAAGAAGTAGTATCATCCTTTCAGGAATAATATTAAGTATAGTCAACACATCGCATCCCCGCTTACGCTCCCGCATGTTTGTCCCAGTACATCTACGCATGGGCTTGTTCACCATGTCCAATCCACTCACAGGGTGGTTTGCAATGTAGCTTTGCGCAATCAGGAACGCCGGAGAGTTGGAAAGGCGGGGTGGTACCCAGGGAGCGTCTTCAATGATCATCGCTTCTTTGTTCTTCAACCCATGTTCCAAGCCTTGACGATGGTGGTCCTTGCAAACGACTACACTGCTCAAGGACAGGATATCGGAACAGTCCCAGTTATTCTATGCTTGACAGGCGTGCAAGAAGGGCTCAGTCAGCCAATCACCTTCGACTCGATACCCCACAAGGAGATACTATCAGACTCAGCGATTCGAGCAACATTCGAGACAGCGATCGACTTCATTCTTTCCCTTGAACAAAGGGAAACTCGGGTTTACGGTCCTAGGCCCAACCCCGCTGAATACGCAAACACCTTCTACCGCTCTGAGGACACGTTTAGGGGATGTGTTAAGGTAGGGCGGATGTATAAGCTCGGCTGCGATAAGAATGAGACAATAGGCCCAAGTTCAGAGTGGGTTGACGTTGAGAGGTATCAGGACGAGATCAAGGAACGGAAAGAAAGAAATCAGAGAACTTATCACGATGAGAGTTCGCTGAAGTACCGAATGTTTCAAATAGCTCTCAAGAAAGAGAAAGAGAAGCTGAAAGGTACTCAAGGTAGATAAATGAAAAGAGATGATGTATTCATTTCCACAATTAGTCTCTCGAAGGGTCATAACTCCAACGTTCACGAACAGGGCCGGTAAGAAGATGTTCAGCTGCTTCCGTGGTTGTGATTATGATATCTGTCATTGCTGCAATTTTATTTAGCTAAAGGAGTATTGGTGACTTATACCAATAGCTTCCAATAGCTTTTTCGCTTCCTTTTTCTCAGGCCATTATCCCCTGCACTAGCGCATAGACCTGTCACTGCCCGATCTAGACCTTGGTCTTGAGAAGCCACTTCATTTAAACCAGCAGCATAAATGGATTACCAGATCTCTTTCCCTCAAAAACATCTCTTCTCATTGCAGTCGCTCCTTTTATCTTGCAATCATGGTCAACCCGAGGAATATTATTGCTGGTCTGGCGGGAATTGGAATCACTGGTGTTGCCGCTGGACCTTGTAAGCCCATCAGCGCTTCTAGTGGTAGCAGCACTGGAGGTTTGGCGACCTCTGCACTAACTGCATCCGGTTCCATCGCGGCATCCTCCACCACTGAGATCAGCACTGAGATCAGCAGCTCAGTGCAGTCCAGCACCGATTTCACCGCCGAGACCGAGACTATTACCATCTCTGAGTCTTCAATTACTGCCGGATCAACCACAACAGGTTCCATTGAGTTCGCATCCACCATTATCTCTGTATCAGAATCTACAATTGCAACAACAACCGACTTTACCTCAACCTTGGCTGAGAGCACTACTGCTGCCGCCACTACTTCAGCTGTCGCAGATATACCATGCAACAATCAGATCTACCGAGGCACAGCTCAAAACAGAGGCTACACTTCCACCGATGCTCAGTCTGAGGCCGATTGCTGGGAAGCCTGCTCCGCCGACGCACAATGCAACACATGGTTCTTCCAAACCGCCGGCGTCTGCCAACTTTACCAGGAACAATTCGATGCGATGAGCAGTCCCAAGGACGAAGATAGTAACCTCATTGGTTCACGCAACTGTTCTCCACGCGACTATTCTCCCTGTGGAGATAACATTGGGTTCGGATCCATCAGCGCGAGTCCGATTGAGTCAGTGCAGCAGGTCTTGCTTGAAAAGGATTGTGCACAGCTGTGCATGAAGGATGGTAGCTGCGATGTCTGGCAGTATGACGGCATGTTGAAGACCTGTTATAAACACACTGGTCAATTCGAGGATATCTTCACGCCGCAATCCGACGCACAGGGAGAGAAGATTCTTCTAGCTGGCTCCCGCAGTTGCTCATCCGACTTTTTTAAGCCACAACTCGAACCTTGCAATGGCCAAATCAACACTTGGAGCGCCAATACCCCCATCGGCTACAGACATATCGCCGAGCTCAAAACGGTCGCTTTGTGCGCACGGGTTTGCTCAATTGACCCTCAGTGTCTATCCTGGGGTATTTTTGACGGTGGTTTCCTCAATACTCCGTACGGATGTGATCTTTCACAGTGGCCTTATTACGACGATGCTACGGATGCCGGAGCTGCTGGGTCGCGTAACTGCGGTGTCCCTTGATATAAGTGATCACCGAGTTGGGTACTCTTCATCTCAAAGAGTATGATATATGTCATGCAAGGGTTTTCGTGTTACCATAGAGTGGAGGCTGACGAAAACGAGGATAAGCTGACTAAATGGGTGTGTCATCATGTAATAACCTCACTAAGCCTTATCGTCGGCCGACTTCAATTCTTTATTGTATATTAGTTTCTCAAAGAATCAATTGAAATTACTACTAAACGAGAACTGCATTATTGGTGATAACATGAAGAGGCTAAATTGCAAGGCTCAAAGTCTAAGTTGCACAAATAGCTATCCTCCCGCGGAAGAAAACGACGCAAGTCTCTTCACCTCTCAAACTAAAAGCTAAACCTACCACTGATACCACGATGTTGTTCAATCACCTGATAACCACCCTCACTCTCCCAGCCCTTGCCCTTTCTTATTCACTCGCGGCAAAGACAATTTCTCAACTCTCACTCGGTACATGGCTCGAGAACATCGCTGTTCGCTCCAATGGAGATTTGCTCGTCACTGAGCTCTGGCCCACTGCATCAATCTACACAATCGCCGATCCACCATCCAATAACAAATTGAAGGAACTGGTGACATTCCCCTCCATCCAAGGTCTTCTGGGAATCGCCGAACTTCCTCCATGTCCTGGCAAGCCCGAGACATTTGTTGTCGTTGGTGGCAATGCAACTGGACTTAGTCAGTTGATTCCTGGCACTTTCAAAGCTTTTGTTGTAGAGTCCTATGGAAATCGCAGGGTTAGGGTGAGGAAGATCAGCGACATGACAAAGAAGAGCACTTTTCTTAATGGCGTCGCTGCCATCCCAGGTGCACCCAATGCTGTTCTGATCTCGGATTCGGTGAAAGGTTTCGCGGGTCGTCTCGACGTATCAACTGGCGTGTTCGATGACACAACGTTCACCTTCTCAGAAATGGCTCCCCCAGCCCTAACCGCATTTGGCATCAACGGCATCAGGATCCGCCAAGGCTATCTTTACTGGTCAAATTCCAACGCCGTCAAGATCCACAAAACGGCTATAACCCCAACTGGATATCCCGTCAAGGGGACCAAGCCTCAACTTGTCGCCGATTTATCGCACGTCGTGACCTTTCTTGATGACTTTGAATTTGATGCTCATGGGAACATCTATACCACGAGTAACTCTGACAACTCAATTGTATTCGTGGATGTCAAGTCGGGCAAGGCCAAGATCGTTGTTGGTAGTGTCATTGAGTTGACTGTGGCGGGTTCCACTTCACTGGCTTTTGGGAGAGGAAAGAAGGACAAGGATGTCTTTTATGTATCTACAGGTGGCGGATTGGTTAAACCCATCAATGGGACCGTGACTGAGGGGGCGAAAGTTGTTGCTGTAAAGGTCTGATACAGGGACAAGTTGTGGCAGTTAGCCTGAGCTATTTGTCAATGGGTCTTGCTCAGATCGGAATGTATCTCAAACAAATTGTGGAAACGAACTGTGGTTGCACGTTGAGCCAATGGCGCCTTGTGAATGCTGAGCAATGATGAATTTTGAGACGGGATTGAAACTCTGGACCAGAAATGTGCCAATGCAGTCGATAAGAGAAATGGATAAAAGCTCACATGGAAGAAGTTGTAAAGGTCGTTCTTCAAGTGCGTAACCTTTACTCGAGACAAACATAGGCATATAGCAAATGAGAAGCTGTCTTGAACCATCTAAACAGCCAAGTATAGGTTAAGTTCTGCTATCCACATCCAGCCTCTTGCATGGTTGGACCCAGTTAAACTCCATCGCTGATTAAATTAGTTCCCGCCAAGTGGACCTCTATGATCAACCCTGTAACTGCTACTGGCTCGTGTGAGATTCAGCCCCCAACACGGAAAAGCCAAGCATAGCTAGATAGAAACCAGCCAATAATCCGACCTCAAACGGTTCAACTGCTCCGTATTGTCAGCATGTCAGCTTCAGGGGTTCGTAATGGGAAAGCCCCCTCATTTCTTTTCAGCCCCAAGGGCAGAGACTGAGTTTTCTTTGAGAAGAGACAGATATGAATGTAGTGAACTGCAACGGGCGCGGCCATGTCTTCTTTATATCACCGTGGACCTTGTCACCCTTGAAGACTGATCAGAGGCCAGCGAGAACCCACAATACTGATTAACGCTAGCCGTTCTTGGGCTTAAGAGTCAAGCTTATGCTTACATCCTGAGGCATAATATTCGGCCCAACGGGTACCTACCGACAAGATGCGGCAAGCATCAACGTCATTCTTCAGGTCTTCACCAGAATACCAACACATTAACGACCCTCAGTCTGACCCCAACATCACGCCGACACCCGCCGACACACCCATTATCCACCAAACCTCATACCTCTCACCCCGATCAGACTTTGACTCTCCCCGTCCTGGCGCCCATCCTCTCGAACCCTTGAGTCCGGACTTACGCGGATCATATGCCTCGGGCGGAAGAGATAACAGTCGCGTGAACTTACTCAACTCAGAACCAGCCCATGGACTTGGCCTCTATCAACCTCCCCCGCCACCACCTAAAGACCCATTATGGCTCCGCATCGCAAAGAACAAATGGTGCATGGTCGTCTGTCTCGTCTTCGGCGCAGCTGCAGCCATTGGCCATCACATTCTTTACTCTCATCTTCATAACCGAGAAGCTACGAATCAGCAATGGTGGTTACGTCTCGGTCAGTTTCTAGCATTTGTTGCAAAAGCAAGTTTTGTTGTTGCCGTCTTGACAGCGCACCAGCAAGTTGCCTGGCGAGCCGTCAGTCGGAAAAGCTACACCGTTCATGCAATTGACTCACTGTTCGGTGCAGCGCATAATGCTTTTGAGTTGTTTAACAGGGAGGCGTGGAAGAAGTCAGCATTCGCTATGGTGTTGGCGATATATATTTGGTTGTCACCTGCTGTTGTCATTTTCACTTCTGCGACGCTGAATACCGTGACGGACACACGGGGAGATCACACATTCTGCCAGGATGTCCGGACGTTAAACTTTAGCAATGATGCGAAGAAGAGCTGGGATGATGATAAGCGGGCAAGGAATGAAACCATGCGAGGGATCTCGATCTCTATGTTCAACGAAGTAATGAGAGACAGAGAATCCCCTTACCATTTCGACTACTGGCTCAAGGCTGCTCCACCCCTGGACTCGATTGCTTCGAGAGTTTTGGCTGGAGGACAGCCGGTCCAGCGAGACGAAGTGGCCGATGAAATTTGTGGAAAAGGTTGGGATTGTTCCACGACGATTTCCTTTGTCGGGCCAGCATACAAATGCGAGCAACTCGCCAAAGGAGCCAACTCGACTGTGAAAAGCTTCAAGAACTACACTACGCCTTTCAACCTCACCGAATTAATACCCTACGGGAATGCAAGCTTTTACACCGTCGCAAGCATCGGAGAATACAAAGTTGATCAGATTGAAGTCGATGAGAACAACAGACCAGTACCAAAGCCACCATTCCCCAAGAATCTGGGCGCTTTTCGATCTGAGCCGGTACTGTGGATGGGATATGTCGAAGTGGACAGCATCGACGAACAACACGCCAAGAACCGCAGTATGAAGAATTGGTCCTCTGATTACACGCCTGTTATCACAGCTTGCGAGCATTGGGAGACGAATTATACTGTCAACCTGAACTATACAGGGGGTCGGCAATCCTACAAGGTCACGGACCGCGATTATCTACGGAAGGTTATCAACACGACATATATCAACGACTCATCTGAGGATGGAACACTCGATCCACAGTACGCCGAGCCAGAAGAGAACTACGTCTTCCCAATAAATTGGCAATACTACCGAAAAATAGCAGCATATCACTCGCTGGGCAAGAAGATCCGCGATTTACTCGAAGGATCAATCTTACTGCCGGGTCCCATCGCCCATTCATCCATCACGACCTCAAAGCTGGTCGCTCGACCCGAAACCCTGCCTGTCCCCGACTTCGAAGACGCGGTACAAAAACTTTACGAGGACCTTCTCATCTCCCTTCTCTCGGACCCACTACTTCTCGCCGTGGCATGGGCTTCCGACCCCAAAGAATTGTCGGGTAGAGGACCAGGTGGACCAGAAAGACAATATCCATGTGTCCGTATGAAGACAGGGAGCTACTTCTATTATAACCGGAGTGTTCTTATTACAGTGTATGTAGCCTCATTTTTAATTGGGGTCGTGGGAGTTGCCTACGGTCTTGTGGCTATGGCGCGAGATGGTGTGGATGAGTTGAGAGAGATTACGTTTTCGTCGATTGCGAAGACGACCAAGGGGATCGACTTGGATCGGGAAGGAGATACGAGGAGGAGAATTCGGGCTGTGGAGGAAAGGCCGGGGAGTGGAATATTTGAGTTTCGGGTTGAGGATTATAGAAGAGGATAAGTCTCGTCTATGTCTGTCTAGGATAATGACAGTCAAGACTTTCCTTAGCAACACGAAGTTTTTTACCAGTCTTTGTTCGCAGCAACCAATCTATATGGAGCTCTCCTTTTGAGGCGTGACATGTAGAAGACAAATCATCATCATCTGGGACCCATTGCGCCGGATATCAGAAGATCTGGCCGTTGAGAACATAGGAGTCACGATAGCTTTCTCAGCTTTCCCAAGCTTTAGAGGATAGTTCTTCTGACACTTGCCTGCCATTCATTATTCTACAGAATTGAAGACTGTACTTCCTGTCAATTAAGGTAAGCACTAGTAACTTGTAATCCCCGAGATCTACACATAGGCTCCGACGACTGCAGCTTCTGGATATCTAAAACTGAGAGGGCCTGTAAGGAGAGCCTGGGTCTATCCGCAGACATCGAATCTTGTGTTGCTGCCCACCTCATGCAAGGACAGCAGTATGATCTCTTCCCAAGACGCCTACAAACAGCATATTGAAGACTTTGTTACGCGGTACCCTGACGTTGATCTGGATGATGAGACTCTGGACGGCTCGTGGAACTATAACACTGTTGCCACCTGTGATCAGTCTCGATTCACTGATCCCATGTTTGTTTGCTGTCTTGCTGTGGCCTCTGAGCTTGGAGATCCAAGAAGTGTTTCTGGCTTACTACTGACGGAGGAAGTTGGAGGATCTTACAAGAGAGTTGGCCAGTTCATGAGAGCAAGAAAGAAGGATTTTGTTAGAAATGAGTTGATAGTGAGAGAAATGACGATAGTATAATAAGAGGCTACGATCTTTCCTCTCGATATGACGGCTGTTAACGTGCACGTTATACAGGACAGGATGCCCGAATTACCCTCTAGGAAGAATTAGACATGCTATAAGATAATGTGACTGTAGTGCAGGCCAAGATTGAGGGGCGCGTTTTTCCTTTAAAACTTTGCAGCAAGACTAGATCAAGAACGGAAGCATCCTTCACTCTGGCGAACCCATTGCGCAGGTTTTAGTGTACGCATTCTGGATAGAATTCCTGTGTGCTTTGTCCGTAATATATCTATTTACAGGTCATTGGAAATCATCTCCCTCATATATAGGGCTCATGATCCCACTCTTCGAGCTCCTTCGTATAACAGATCCACATCTTTTCCGGGTGCAGCTGTGCCTTAAGCCACATATCCCGAAGACTAACACCCTCCCAGCGAGCACCGTAGAACCATGAGTTGAGTGACCATTTGGCTACCTTGACGCGACCTTCGTACCTCTCCCCGTTGAAGACAGTTTCGCCCTGTGAGCTGTCCCAGTCTGCATCATATGCCCAGACCCAGCAAGGATCAAGACAGTCACTTTCTTCGATACTGCGATTACCATCAACCAGATCGATGGGAATTACAATAAAAGTATTACGAAGGAATCCGGGAGAGAGGACATCGCTGTACTCCTGTACTCTGGGGTGTTTCTTTTTCGTCCTGATCATGTCTATCATCTTCCTATCATCTTTAGTGTCAGACTTGTTTTTCTCCCTGTACTGCTTAAAATGTCTAACAAGTAGTTAGCACGTTTCCACTCCGGTGTGTTGCGATATCCTAACTTACTTCCTGAGATCCTCGTCTTCAACCAACGTCTCATCGGGGGAGAACACAGGCCAATTCTCAGCTTCTAGACGACGCATTGTGAACCAGTTGTCCTCTCCTTGAGTATGAATACCACACCAGCGTACACCCAACGGCGAACAGGTATTAGTAATGCGAAGCCACTCTGACTTCCAGTGGTGTCCATACTTTCGGTTGGTCTCCCTGGATACATAGTAGATAAAGCCAAATGGCTTTTTAACATCAACTATATTCTGCATCCAAGCTGGTGGTGCAGGTGATACTTGCTTCCAGAGTGTTTCTAGACGTCTTTTGGGTTGCTCTCTTTCCCAGCCCTCCCTGGCTCTCTCCATTATCTTTTCAAGTTCGCAGAGCTTCGCTACCTCTTCGGGGAAAGGCGAATTTGCGATCATTCGTTTGATGGCTTCTTCCATTGGACTCGGTTGTGGTGGTTCTTCATCCTTCCAGGGGGTCTCAAGAGCGGGAATCATCCATCTGGCATTTCTTCGAGCCTTCTTTAGATTCGTATCGCGCACTAGCTCCCTAGCTCTAGTGGCAGGGGTTTGGAGGTCTTCCTCTCGAAGGCGTGCCTCGTAAATTTGTTGTAGTGTAGCATCGCATCCGTCGATATAATACAAGTCGCAATAGACCAGTTTCCAGGCATCCAAGGAAAGGACAGTAGTACTGTGATCAATTCTCGCGATATGACTAATCAATGCAGAGCCGGAACGTTCGGCGCCGTTGGTGATGTGTTTCACCATGGTATTCTCGTCCCTCGAGTGGATAGTCCGACCAAGGAGTGTTAGTTTCAATCGTGTGTGCATCTTAGAGTGACCACCTAAGGCGACTTCAATGAGATCTCGACCCCCAATGTCTTCTTCTAGTTTTCGAGTATCCTCCTCTCTTTCAACGATGATTCTAACCCTGTTGCGTTCTTCCTTGGAAAGATGCTGAACGCGTTTCCGGCGCTCCGAAAATGGGAGATGTGAGATACTCCTATAGAGGTCTAAATTCGGGTCCATTGTTCTGTTTATCGCGCAGGTCCGCTGTATCGTAACACTGTCTATTAGTTCAGCTGGGGCGCTGAGCATGACGCGGGAACGTTGTATTTATTCTGTTAACAATGTCCGATGGATTCATGTTGGTTCCTGTAAATTAATTGTCTCTCCTTGACATATCCACTCCGATTAGGCAGATGTGGTCCAAGCTGTCTCAAGATCTCCACTCATAGGTTTGAAAAACATCTTTACACCCAGGGGATTAGTTAGCGTCGCCGGGATCCGAAGGCCAAGACTGTATTTGAGACGACGCACACTCGCCGCAGGGTGCGCTCACGGTCAGGTGAATGAGTCGGTATACTTTGACTCTTGATAAGAATCGCGCGCCAATGCTGTGGCCCATTTCGTTAGGCTCCAGTGATGGAAAACTTAGGGCCAGGTTGCCTTGTTGCCTGCTCGTTTGCAATATTGTCCTGATTGACAGCTGACCACCTACGAAACTTCGTCTAAACTTACTTAACTATCGTTTCCTCATTCAAACATATTGACACCAAACGAGTCAGGTATGGTGGTAATGTCACACCGGCGGTAACTCAGTTCCTACTTCGTGCATGCAGATTATGCTCCCTGGAACATTACTATTGTTATGTACAGGTAACTGATTGCGAAATGCTTCTCTTCCTTGATAAAATCCTAATTGATGCTCTCCCTGTATTGACCGATTCTCGTTTATCATCTGTCGGCTGTTGGTTATCAACTGTTGGTTGTTAGTGTAAAGCAAGTGGCTCCATAGCACCAGGGGGCAGCGTCGGCCTTGACCAATCGCTTGCAGATTCGTTACAAATAGCGACATGTTGGTAGTCTGACTGTATTTCTGCACCTGAAGAATAACAACCAATTGATGTGCATCTAAATAAAAGAAAGTTGACCCTTCATGCTACTGACATATAACAAGTCGGTTTTGGCTCAACAATGATGCAGCAGAGAAGAACTGGTGACGCTTACGGAGTACTTGCTGCAGTATTGCAGTGGCTGTGACAGTGCACGTTCTCCGCTAGCAACCAACAGACAGTTTCATCCACTTGATCCACCGGACCTACGCTGTCTTGGCATCTTAGCGGGATTGACGACCTTTCCAAAGCAGAATTAATATCCTTTTTATATCCACTACTGTCCTGAGCTGGTAAAAGCGAGGGATCGGTGAGATTTTATAAATAAAACGAGGTCCTGACTAGCTGTATCAGCGTTCATCACCTTCACACACCTATCATGCGCTTAACATTTACCCTCAGCCTTTCTCTGGCTGTCAATGCCTTCAAAGTCCAGAGCGATATGTACATCGGCAGCCTAAATTTTACATCGAGTTGTACCAAGGCCTTGCAAACCGATCTCGAATGCTACGACTACACATGGTCATTGGGGAAGTATACATACCAAGGATGGGTTGGAGGTAACAGATTGGCCGACGCTATTTGCACCGCTACCTGCTCCACGTCCCTCCAAAAATGGAACCAGACAGTGGCACGAGAATGCGCGGAAGATGGAAGCGAAGATAACCTTTCTTCGCTGCACCGATTGATCGCAGAAGCCAATGACATGGAGCTGATGTGGAACGCAACCTGTATCAAGGATACAAAGTCTGGTCGTTACTGCCTGGGTAGGTCTATACGATGATCCGGACAACGCAAGACTGACCTTGTTTAGACATTATCGACGAATTACACGACTGGGATGCGAGATTGAAGCCATTTCCTGAACCATGCCATCCCTGTTACGGTATGGTCGTTACTGCGCTTCTAAATTCTTCTACAGAAGCTCATCTGTGGTCATATGACGATGATCATTGGAAGGATCAGCTCAAGCTTGTCCATGAGAATTGCAGTAGCCCCGGCGAGATTCAAGGTGAATTTGAAGCACAGAAGATGTTTAATGCTTCACACGGCAACAACAGAACAGCGGAACCGGAACCGAACGATGGGATGGCGTTTGCAGGAAATCGAATCGGTGGGCCTTGGATTGCAGCACTGGTCTGTGGTTTTGGTATACTCGTGATGTAGATATTTGCAATCGATCACTCTGGAGCTACATACGTGTCAGCTTCTTTATACCTATATGGAACTTCAAATACGTGGGATGTGGACATATCAGTGAGACCTTCTCCTGGCTCGATATGAGAGTTTTGTAGTTTTGGGGCAATCTGCATCTCAATAGGCTCACCATATTCAATGTCTTCCATACTTACTGAGTCTAAATATCGCCAACGTAGCTATTATTCACAGAGTGTTGCTGTGCCTTCCACAGTAGCCCTTCCCATTCCTGCTTATATCTATTTCCATACAGTGAGCCAGTCTAGTTGGTTAGTAAGTTAGACAGATACAGAGATAGGTCGAATTCCATCTCACCCTGGAAACCTATCTGGATTCTGTATAGACTCTGTGCTAGTTGAATAAATTCGCTTCCGTCTCTCAGTTACACCGCTTGCAAATACGCCAGCCCTAATCCAGCAGAAAGAAATTGACATCCATTATGCAAAGTATGGTTAAGCAAGCCAAAGGCCTAAGCTTGCGGTCTCTTGTTCCATGTGTATGGCAAAGTCAACCGTGATGTGTTCAGCTGTTTCTCCGCCGTTTTAATAACGAACATATGAATACAACTATTCGACTATCAAGAACGATCATCATATGCATTACAAAAAGCTGTATCCTATGTCCTCTCATACTTGACAGTCGTCGTCCTTGTTTGTAATATGCCATCCTCACTCTCCCCATCGCCCGTCGCCCCTTGATTCGTCAAGGACTCATCTGACCGTCCACTGTAGATCTTGACATTTGTCTTCCCCATATCAGGCCTCAAGCTATTTCTGTTGAAGTGGACATCATGCTCCAGCTCCACGAGTGTATCAAACTTACGTCGCGGTCCATTCGAACCACCGAAAGTACGTAACCCATAACTCCCGCTGTTGTCCTCCGTTGGTTTTTTTTGACTTCGATCGCCGAGAACTCGTGGGGCAACGTGCTTGAGGAAGACGCGAAGGGTGGGGAGACAGCCGCACATGATGAGAAGATTGGCTTCGATGATACTGTCAAGGTCAGTCGGAGTTTCGGGAGTCTAGAAAGATACTTACACCCAGAGACAACCTTCAGCCAAGGACCAACTCTGATCTGGGTTCGACAAACTCGGTAGCAACAAAACCAATCGGACAATTGATGTGATGAGGGTGATGGAACCAATAGCAAACAACCCAAGCAAGCCAAACTTCTGTCTCGTGGACATCTGCAACCCAATGACGGTCGGGATAGGCAATAACAACAGCATCAAGTCGGTGATGCACCCAAAGGCAGCTTGTGTAATGTAGATCGGAGGACGATTAATACAGGTCGCACCGACCGATAATCTGACGTCCCAACCAGCCGCAATCGGCTTGCAAGCAAAAAGAACGCTGAACCAGATTCCGACTAAACTCGTGGTGCAGATGAAGGCAGTAAGATAGACAGTGTATTGGTACCATAGCGACGGCGAGAGGCGGAAGTAAAAGAAGCAGAGCGTGAGTTTCGATAGGATCGTCGTCGGGATATATGTGAGTGTCGTGCACATGACGAGCTGTAAGGTGTAAGCTAGAGATAGATATCGTCGGAGGGGATCGTACCAATGCCGACTCGGTATTACTGTCGACGGGCATCTCCCAGGCGTGGACACCAAGAAGCTTGCGACTATACGCGCTGAGAAGACATGACTGCGCGGCGATGGATAAGATCTGTACGTGTTAGCATATCCTCCGAAAGATCATACCAATTCCTCACCCAAGCCAAGAGAATCAACCCTATCCCATTAGCATCAGCTAGAAATTTTTATTAAGAGGCAACTCACAGTCATCAAGAAGAAATTTCCGTAGCAACACGGCATTGGTATACATGCGCTGTGCCAGAAATGCAGTCGCGAAAGCAAACTCCAGTCCAAAAATCCAGAATGCCTTGCGGATCATCGACACATCCGTCTCAGGATTGTCAAAGTCCACTTTGTACCCATCGGGCGGTGGAACTGCTACCTCGACACCATTAACGATGGGAAAGGACATGGCGACAATAGTGTTGAAAAACAGACGAGAAACAACAAAAGAGAAGAAGCGAGAAACTGAGCAGCCTGAAAGCTAAAACATCATATCAATGAAGAAAAACGAAGAGAGAAGAAGTCCATTTGACCGTTAGGTGTCAACAGGCATCAAGGGCTAGCCTCCATCTGGGGTACCAGAACTTTAAGTTTCTACAGCGCAAGGGAGTATAAAATACTTTCGGAAGTGATATTCGCCGAGGAAGTTATTCCGCAGATTAAGAGAAGAAGGGATCCTTTAACAGGAAATACAGTTTAGGTACGGGCCGTCTGGGTGTCAAGTGAACTAGCAACTCCACGCATAAGGGACGAAATAGTTGTATCACGATGTACCAACTTGGACCGAAACTTAGATCACTTTATTTTGTAGCCTAAGCATCAAAGGAGAATCCTCCTGGTACCCTTCTGGCTGTGGAGTTGGTTTCTTCTGTTCCTGTGGATCCTTCAATGCAGGGGTTTTACGGGATGGCCGAATGAAGAGGCGGTGGAAATGACCAGCCTTTCAGCTGTGACAAGGGTTGTAAACTTTGTTTAGAGATCTTCATGACCTTTGCCTCTTGTAGATTGTCAATCCCAACTGCCGAAGTCACATTTATTATGACGGTAGGTATAATTATGCCTTGGGGTGAGGTTGCTTCATGTACTTCTTACGACGGGAATATGAACCTTCTCGGCCTAGTTGACCTTCGGAGCGAGTAGTTTGTCGATCTCGGGAACTTGACATTAGGCTCGGTTCAAAAATCGTCGCTTCAACTTTCGAACCTTGAAATCGCATCAGCTGTGCATCTTTTTCATCTCACGAATCCATGTTCCTTGGCAAAATTGAAGATTCGAGATCAACAAAACGAATGCCTAGACGTTGGTGATGAAGCCACATGTTTGTGATAAATGAAGATCAATCCTCCCGGCTGTCACTTCCCCGAACAGCAGACAATTCCAGGATCATCAATACCAGAACAAGCATTCCGCGAACTAGGATCAACCAACATGCATATCTCACCCCTGCAAACAGCACCTGACAAACCAATCGCATACACACTCGCTTCCAATGCGCCATTTTCTTCGCCTGAAAGCAAGGGTCCATACAACCACCAGTGTCTCAAAAGTCGATCACAAAAGACCAAAGCTTCCGCACAGGCTCTTCTCTCTTGTCTCCAGATCATCTTCCGTTTTCAGTGTCACATCTGTCAATATGAAGTCGAGTACATCAGTCTTGGCCTGGACGGCAATGCTCCTCAGCTCAGCTACAGCCATGGAGAAAGAGAACTGCGTAAGCCCTGCACCCCTATTCATTAATAGAGTAACTAATGTTTCAGTGTGCCTTACTTGAGGGTGCGGGTTTGAAGCACGTCTATGCGCCCGACAGTCAAGGTTACAAGACCCGAACTCAATCGTACTTTTCCGTCTCGTCGCAGTTGCAGCCTTATTGTATCGTGCAACCTGAAAGTACCGAGGATGTATCTACTATTATTAAGACCTTGGTTCCTGATACGAAGTGCAATCTTGCCGTGCGGAGTGGCGGACATACCGTCTGGGCAGCTAATAATAGTGAGTTAGATGTGCATTGTGAAACAAAGCTTATCTAATTTGCAGTCAACGACGGTGTTACTATCGATCTAGGTACATATTCCCTACCTATATGATTATGCTTTCTAATTTGTTTAGGGTTAATGAACAAGACGACATACGTGGAAGAGACAAAGGTTGCTCAAATTGACGCTGGCTCCATCTGGAGAGATGTCTACGAGGCCCTTGAACCATTTGGTGTCACTGCAGCTGGTGGTCGTACCTCAACGGTTGGCGTCGCTGGCTTCTTGACTGGAGGTGGTAATACGTTTTACACAGCCCGACGTGGTTTCGGATGCGACCAGGTTGTCAACTTTGAAGTCGTCCTTGCCGATGGGTAAGCCTCCACACCCTCCATTCTTCTCTTCAACGCTGACAATCCCAGACGCATCGTAAATGCCAACAAGGAAGAAAATGCCGACCTGTGGAAGGCGCTGAAGGGCGGCTCTACAAACTTTGGCCTCGTCACCCGCTTCGACGTCCAGGCCTTCGACGCTCCCCTTCTCTGGGGTGGACTTGTCACGTACACGACCGAAACGACAGAGGCGCATGTCAAAGCTTACAAGAACTGGACCGATAACATCGAGAAGTATCAGGATGGGTCTGTGATTCCTTTCTGGAGCTATACCCCTCAGGCTGGCAAGATTGGTATCACTGTTTCATATGAGGATACAACTGGTGTCGCTTCGCCAAAGGCTCTGGATGAGTTCTGGAAGATTCCTTATGAGACTTCCAACTTGCGCAAGGATAGTCATCGCAACATGACCGTCGAGCTTGAACTCGTTGCTGGATACCGGTACGTAATGACCTCCAATGATATGGTTAAATACTAATTGAGCAGAAATGTTTGGTTCGCCATCACCTTTAAGAACAAACTTTCCATGTACCAAAAGGCTCTCGCCCTGCATGAGCAATTCGTCGCAGACTGGAAGGCTCAATCCCCCGACGGCGATTTCATCAACCACGCCATCTTCCAAGCCATGCCGACCATCTTCTCGAAACACTCCCTCTCTCGAGGCGGAAACGTTGTCGGTCTCGACCGGGAGAAGGATAACGCCGTCATGTTCCAAGTCCAACACATGATCAACGGGGTGGAACAAGAGAAGCTCGCCCGTGAGCGCATGGTCAAGTTCCGCGAGACGATCAAACAGTACAGCGTGGAACAAGATGCTGCTGTCGAGTGGGAGTATCTCAACTATGCCGACTTTACGCAAGATCCTCTTTCTACTTATGGGAAGGAGAATGTCGAGTTTTTGAAGAAGGTTGCTACGAAGTACGATCCTGATGGAGTCTTCCAGACTCGTATGCCTGGAGGCTTCAAGATTTCCAAGGTCAATTAGATGATTACGATATGGATACGATGGAATGATGACATGGAATATTCAAGCCTGTGGTTTAAATCTCTTCTTGTGCCTGTATGGTTGTAATCGCTACCAGCATCCTGAATTGTCCTTCTGTGTTCAGGGTTCACTGTTCCAATCGTGTCCCCAAACAGAATCCCTAAATATTTGGGCAAAGTAAGCGCAGAGCCACTGGTCTTCTAATAAGAGTCTTACATCACATACGATGACATTATTGGATTAGCGTTTCAGAAGGTGACTCGGTTTGTTGGGTACTCGATTGATGGCGATTGATTCTGTAGGGTAGTGATGAGCCTGAGCAGCTGTATGTTTGGCAAATTGAGACGCTGTTTCTAACGAATTGGAGTCCGGTATGGTGTAGTGGCTAACATTTCGCGCTCTCATAACCTGAGAGATCAAGTTCCGCGGAGCCCAGGGTTCGATTCCCTGTACCGGAGTTTCTTTTTTCCTTATCCTAACCAACATCTTTCATCCATTGTCAACTGTCGAGTTTTCTTTTTACACTACTGGCTCGTCGGAAGCTGGGCTTTGTTACAGAGGTTAGACATTGGTCATGCACCGCCACGGCGATCTCATGCGCCTCAATAACACCGCCACATCTCTCAAAGTGAGGGCATTCAGACAACTGTTTGAAAATTTCAAAGCTGAATAGCTCCACCAAATCAGACAGTTACAAGAAGAGGGGTATATCATCGCGATCGCCCCAATTCGAAGAATAACCCCATGTTAAAAAAGAAAGTCTTGTATTTTTAAGATGTCAGCTCAATGTAAGCGCGTCGATGATGTATTGACAGAAAGTGAGGGCATGCGAGATCCAGACCTCGCCGTCAAAATTTTTAGAATGCGAATTTCTCCATCATACAGAGTCAACAAATAGCAACAGGTAGACCAGTGCAATCGCCTCAGCCTAGAAAACTAAATAACGCTGGACATGATCCTCTGTAGAGATCTTAGTAATATTTTGCTCGGTAAGGAATCCGCAGTACACGGAAGGAAGCGGGGACATCAGAAACGGCAACCCCGTCGAGGTGGGGGTACTTAAAGTGGCAGCCCCGCAAGACATTTAATCGGGCAGTCGCTGCTGATGCTGCACCTTCCGCTCCGGAGCTCGCCTACCATTGGCACGCTGTACAACTGAAGAGGAGCAGAATATTAATTGAGATATATGAAGTAAATCTGTTACTTGATTCAACTTGCCAAGCAGAAGTGTCTGACCTTAGCTTCCTATACTTGAAGATCTATGCTAGGCTTGTTCAGGCTTGCGACCCCAGACGACTCGCTGCTTGTAGTAAGGATGATGTTTCCCGGACTGGATCTCCCGTCTTGCGTGCGCAAGATAAACATGAACCTCGGACGCAGACCAACCGATGGTGTTGGCAACGAAAAGAACAAAACCTTCAGGATCAGCCAGGAACGCAAGTTTGCCAAACTGACCAAGCTCTTTCAGCTCCGGGTCCTTGGGCCAGCCTCCGATGGGTGTCTATCACCAAGTTAGCTTCGTCAGCAAATCAAGCATCAAACATACCTTGTACTCAAATTGCTCAATGTCAACAAAGCCAGCAGCTTCCATAGCCTTGCGTTGCAAGTCCTGTTCGTACACACTGAAGCTCACACCCAGCTTCTTAGCACCCTCGATAAAGATCTTACCCCACTGGTCCAACGCAGAGTTCTCCTCGACAGTACCGTCGTCGGAGGTGATGATACCAGAGGGTTCATGGCTTTCGACCCAGCCGCCGGGCTTGCAGGTCTTGTACGCTTCGGCGTAGAAGCTGTACCAATCGGGGATGGCACCGACGAGCCAGCGGATGTGGATGTAGTCGGCTGAGTCGGAGGCAAAGGTCCATTCTTGGGTGCAGTCTTCAATTTCACTGTAGGTGTTAGTCAGAAGGGAGCGTATCTCGTTGAAACATCGATGACTGACAATTGCACATTCGGGGGGACCCAAGAGGGCTGAATTGGAGAGACGTCGGTGCCGATTACTTGGATGTTTGGGTGTTCATCTGCAAAGTCTCTGTCTTGGATTAGTACTGCAACTCAGAATGGACGATTCGACTCACAAAGCCCAGATACCTGTAGGTTCAGTCAGCTAACGTTCTCACATCACAAAAGATGGTTTACATACCGGTGCCAGTTCCAATGTCAAGCGCTTTCTTCAAACAGTTAGCTTCCGATCACATCTCTTCTTTGTAACTTACTGTAATCTTGCTCGTATCGATAGGCGCAAGATGAAGCTTTCCTCCAATACCTAGAGTAAGACAGTGATGGCTTGTATTGTTAGCCGTGACCTGTCCATGAGAAGAGTTGAACTCACTTGATGTCAAGGACCTCACTCTGTCGCTCGTCATTGGCCGCCCTGTCTATGTCAGCCTTATCTTCGATGCATGAACCCGGAATAATCCTACCAATACTGTGCACTACCAATCTCGCGATGGTAAGTCCTGCCATGGAGCTTGCGATACTCGAAAATACTAGAGGTGACCGAGTCTGTAGATTGCGCAAGGCTCTCCTCACTCAATGAATGAGCATCGTCATCAGGGTCAGCATTCTCTTCCTACATGTCGTTAGTACATGGGCGCGCCAAGAAGGATGTTACTCTTACCTCGGCAAGCTGTTGCCAATGCTCCGGCTCGAGAACTCCTGCATCTGCCACGCCTGTTTGAGCCTGCTGCGGGGGACTCTTCGAGGGGCTCTTAGAGAGGCTCTTTGCGGGACTTTTAGCAGGGCTCTTGACACTTTTAGGGCTTGTCGCAGCCGCAGGGGGGGTCGACATATTGAACAGACGCAAGTGTTTTTTGAGTTTCGGAAGCGTCAAGTCCGTGCAGAGAAAAGATGTCGCAAAAGGAAGAGGGGAATTGGGAATCCTCGTTCTGATGAGATAATTAATGGCTCCTCATTAGGGGCTCGCCTACCAGTTCGATTGATTAGACGAGCGAATGAAAGACATGTTTAGTGATGATCTGACAGGGGGGACGTGTCAGTTCATGCAGGGTTTAACGTGGGGTGGTGTAGAGTGGTTTAGGGTAGTCAGCTTTAATAATCCTCTTGCGAGAGAAAGATATTGATCACTGATGTGCAGCTGGAAAACTATTTGTAAAAATTTTGATAGATGCCGTACTTGGAAGTATCGAACATTGTTGATTATTTTCACCACAAAATCGTGAAGTGTGGTGCCCTGGCGTGCAGAACCCAGCGAGGATTGACCAGCTCAATTGCAAAACTCTAGCCAAGTCATCCAATACCAACGCAACCACCATGGTAAGACCTCATGATACGTGAAATTCAAGAATCACCCGGCACTTTTGAGACTGGTAATCTCCTCCAGTTCCTCTCGAATCCTCTGTACCTCCCCATATCCAGTCCGCTGACGAATATTACCCAACACGTCCTTTACTAACGTAATTTCTTCTATGCTTCTTGCTCCGTAGCCAAGAATTAACAACGGCCACGCTCCAAGGAAACAATGGCTCCACTTCTCGTGCTCTTCGGGACATTGAAGAATCGCCATAGCCAGATCCATCTGCCACCTCCAAGGCTTTTGCTGTTGTGAGATAGTAATTTGGTGGTTGACCTTTTCGGCGACCAGGTCAAGTAGAAGAGATGCTGCCAATATCATCAGGTCGTTGAAACCTGCACCACTAGGTGGTAAATCCTGGACATCATCATTTATAAGCAGCTGTTCCCAGTAGTCCATGTCGACCCTTAAGCCTTCTAAATAATCGTTGACCTTGTCTGCTGCGATATTGTAAGAGTCCATGACCTTTAAGATGAGGCGATACAGTGATGTTGGTACACCAAGTATCAGACTTGAATTTGTGCCCGATGAGTCTGACGAACCACATAGGTTTAGTAAAGACTCTGCATGGCTGATGAACTCTGAGTCCATGTGAAAATCGGGGTTGAAAGGCTTCCGAGTGGCCAGTAGAAAGCCCTGATACAGTACACTCTCTATGTTGACGCGATCATATGTCCGCGTTGATGATTTGGTAGCTTGATCATGACTCTTCATGGTCAGAAGCTTAACAGCGCCGTCGACATGAGGTCTCGGATCACTGCTTGCGTCGATGCCCCAGAACTGATGCAGATTAGTAGCAGTAAGAATGATCGGACAGAACTCATACATACACCAAATATGTAGAAGAAAGATACTGCTGTTAATAAGCATGAATGCTGAATCGGGTTGTCAGAACGAAAAGATTCAAGCTCCTGGTTCATCTCCTGAACTGCTCTCGAGTAATACTGCAAGCCAAGCAGTCGGTAGCGATTATTGCCTGTCATGACATGCTTGTTCGAAGCACAGCTTGCCAAAACAGAATGTTTGACGAGATCATTTTGCGCCATCATATTCATCAATTCGCATAGAGATTGTGAATAGTATGTGTCATCTCGTGTTGGGAGAGTAAGAGATTGGAAGAAGAAATTGAGGAAATAATGAATGAGCTCATGTTCTGTTTCAGACTGGAACAAGGGATGTGCCATGTTGTAAATCCTAGAGAATTTGCTCGTGACGGGCAAGATACAGGTTGGCGTAGCGTTACGGCCTGAGGGTCGTGTAAGAACCGATTGAGGGTTTTCACACCGGAGGTTTTTATCGTTAGTTTCTCTGGCCTGGGGTGAGTATCTGGACCGACTTCGTCTGTCGGACATATCTGACGCACCCGGCCAAGCGCAGGTCCGACCAAAACGAGCACAATTGCGACATGACGGCCTCTTCTCGTCGCATTTGACTCTACGTTGTCTGCCTAAAAACAGTCAGTCAATCAATTCTCCAGTCGCGGCTCTACGCATACAGGTAAAGCACCCTGTCTTGGCGCGTAATTTGACACCACGCATGGGAATTGTTATCACCGGTTATCTGGATTCTTGTGACGCTCGCATCGGATGAAACTCACGGGGAGAAGAGGAGACCTTTCAGAGTGGGACTTGGTAAGGTGGGGAAGGCGAGGCTTAAATGGTGGTTGGCGATAAGTGACTGTAGCGCTAGCTTATCGCCCGAGCTCCCCTGCCTGAAAGCCAGCGTCATAGCGCCAAGACTAGTCTGAGTACAAACCCGACAATTTTTAGGCCAGAAGTTTGAGAAAGTATATACTAGAGACTTAAGGAAAGAACCTGCAAAACCTACAGGGCCAGTTGAGGTTTGTTTATCGTCTATCTACACTCATTTCATCGACCTTGTATCATCTAACCTTCATGAGCTATGCTTGAACAATCCTCGAAACAAGCTCTGCAGCAGCAACAGTCTCTTCATCTCGAAAATGCTTTCCGATCAACTGCAATGCCAGAGGCGCATCAACATATTTCTCAGCTGTGTCTGTACTCGGTGTCAGCGAACTCTTTGTTGCTAAAATCATTTCAGGTTGAACTTACACTTGCGATATTCCGTCTCATCCTCTGCAGATCGAGGCTTATAGTTGGGATCAGCACCGTCAACCGCTGGATCGACTTTGAGACCAGTCTGGAATGTCACAGCTGGGTGATCGAGGACGTTCCAGATTGCGGTGTATGGGATGTAATGAGCATTAGCTAATAGAGCAGCGGGTCCTGGATACGCTGGACTGAGGATAAAGTCAACGCCTCGCTCCTTCATGACACGATGATACCTGGGCTAGTCAGTATTTATCTGCAATAGGTCGGAGAGACATACGCTTCTCTGAAGTTGTCTCGTCGGACATTCCAAGCCCAATTCTCTGGCACAGAAAGAGGCTCAGGTCGCGAGAAGTTGAAGATGTAATGAGATAACTCAGCGATCGGCTCTCCACTCTCTTCTAGAAGGTCCTTCTGGGTCTTGGCACACTCGGGAAAGTAAAGAGCTGAACAAATGTCGATGCCTTCTTGGTGGTTGTACGCCTCAAAGTCTACTGTGGTAACGCCAGCAGCCTCGAGTTTCTCAACAGCATGTCGTAGGGCACGAAGAACAGGTGGATGAGGCTGAGCCATGCTGGAAACGTGTTAGTCAATAGTCGGAGGTTGTAGCAGGCGACATACCCATCGTTCCACATAACGCCAACCGTGAATTTACCTGGTTGCAAGGGGGACACCTGCTTCCAAGGAACAGGAACCAAAGAAGTCTCAACTTCCCAGGGCTCTTGATCAATCACTGCCTTCTGGAATAGAGCTAGATCTTGTGGACTGTTTGCCAGGGGAGAAATGACACAACGAATACTTTCCTGTCCACTACCAGGCAGGCAAACACCCTTGTACGGGTTTCGTAGTGCAGTTGTCCTGAGTCCATAGGCCCCACAGAAAGCGGCTGGTACTCTAACAGAACCTCCAAGGTCAGTTCCAATTCCGAGAGCGGCGCAACGTAGACCCAGAGAGACTCCCTCGCCTCCACTGGAGCCGCCACAGGTCAAGTTTCGGTTGTGCGGGTTGACGGTTGTGCCGTAGATGGGGTTTGAGCAATCGAGGTGCTGTATTATTAGAAAAGCTTGAGTAAATGGGGAGTCACTTACCATGACACTCTGAGGCTCGTTCGTTCTCACATGGAAAACTGCTCCGGCTTGTTTGCAGTATTGAACTATCAATGCATCCTCCTCAACGACATTGTCTATAAGAGCAATGTAAGCTGAGTGGGCGATACGTCCTTTATGACCGATGTGCTCTTTAGTAGAAATGGGGAGTCCATGCAGAGGTCCCTTTATCTTGCCAGTTGCTTTGAAATGAGCATCAAGCTCGGCTGCATCCTTGAGAGCTTCAGAGGTCATGAACTCGGTGGCAAAGTTGCAAAGTTGGTGTCCAACGTGTGCTCTCTTCAGAAAAGCAGTCATTGTCTCAACGGCTGTCAAAGAGCCAGACGCCATCTGCTCAACTAGACTTGTCGCGCTAGAAGAAGTGATCTCCAGTTCTCGAGTTGTGAAGAAGTCGCATTCTTCAATAAAGGTAGAGACATTGAGTACTTCTGGTGAAGGAAGTTTGTGGGCAGGCAGCAGCCAGTCTGGGTTGAGAGATTCGCGTAGGATCTTTCGGCATATCTCTGCCTTGACCTTCCAGTCTGGTAGGATGGAGCTTTGGAGTGTCGTCTTTGTGTCAGGTTTGGAGATGACATCCTGTTGGGGAAGATGTTCAACCAAGGCAGCCATGATGAATTGTTTGATGTGGTAAATGGGAAGAATGAATAAGCTTGGGAAAGTGTAAAATGACGGTTGATATGATAAGATCTGACTCTAGAGGTACGTCTTTATATCTTGATTTTATCTTTATTCCTATGAATTCGCGTCCTTACCTCCGTGTTCCGACTCCGGAATTGGGAGCCAGCAAGACATGACCCAGTGCGGAGCTTTCTAGCGTCACGATATGTACATTACGAACCTGTCGTTCCCCTATCGAGTAAAGATAACAGCATGATTGCAACTGTTATCTGAGGATACCCACTATGCCAGCCTCGCAATTATCAACTATTGGCTGTAAGTATCACACTAAGATAGCTGGTATTGTCGACCAAGCTATCGAAGCGAACTAAATCTCGCAATTATCAATCATTGGCTGTACCCCGCGATACCAATCGCCTGGACTTATCAAAACCCACCCCCGGATTCTGTCATGAGATCGGCAAAGTAAAGCGGGAAAGTAAAGGATAAAAATCCAGGTCAGTTACAATCCATTACTTCTTTGACTTCCAGACACCAAACATAGCTGAATCGTCCGTATGACCCTTCTGACATGTATATAATCCCATCTTACTGTCCTGCAATTTGGAAATCACCAGCTCCAAGATCTGCAAGTGCACCTTCCTAACTTACTTACTGCATCATTTGGCGATATCATCCACCTTGAGCCCTACAGAGGCCATGGCACAATCATACTCAGATATTGTTCCTGGGACAGTTCTGCTTGTCGACTTTGACGGCACTGCTGATGCTCCTCATGCCCGGGATATTGTCCTCGTTCCTACTCCCTCTGAAGATCCCGATGATCCTTTGAACTGGAGCTCTTGGAGAAAGACTCTCTTCCTTACTACAATCTGCGTGTAAGTCAACTTAGCTATCATCAAAGACATATTTTTGACTCTTACAGATATTGTCTTTCGGTCGGCATTGCATCAGCAGCCATCTACTCGATCCTCGTTCCGATTTCCATCGTCACAGGGCATACAGTCGGCGATCTCAATACGGGAACTGGATACATGTTCCTGCTTCTTGGATGGGGTTGTTTGATATGGCAACCTCTAGCACAAAAGTATGGTAAACGACCTGTTTATCTTATATCCGTGCTGGGAACTACAGTATGTCAACGTGAACTTCCCAGATTTGAGAATGACACTGATAGTATAGGCGATGATGATCTGGGCTCCTCATGCAAAGACAAATGGTCAATGGATCGCCAACAAGGTCATCCAAGGATTCTTCGGCGCTCCGATTGAGTCCCTCTGCGAGATGTCCGTTTCAGATGTTGTGAGTCAAGGCTGCCTTCAGACACTGCTTAATCCAACCAACCTTTGCAGTACTTCGCCCACGAACGTGGTACATATATCGGTTACTACGCCCTTTTCCTTGGAGGAGCGAACTTTCTAGCCCCGATCCTGGGTGGTTTCATCAATGATGGACAAGGCTGGCAGTGGGTTCTGGTAAGACTAAACGCCGCCTATCTGGGTCGACACTGACCATCTCACAGCATTGGTGTGCGATCTTCAATGCTATAGCATTCGTAATCATGTTTCTTTGCATGGAAGAAACGAACTACAATCGCGTCATCAGCACTCCCTCACACGGGTCTATTGATCCCCAGCATGAGGATCCTTCTGATGGCGAGAAAGGCATCAAAGTTCAGACGAAGCACAGCACCGAAGTCAGAACTGGCACTATTGCATCATCCAACAAAACATATGTTGACAAGATCAAACTATTTCGACGCGAACACTTTCAGAACGTTCCATGGAAGGGAATGCTCACTCGACCTTTCCAGTACTTCTCGCTCCCTATCGTTGTATTCTGTGGCTTCATGTATGGAGCAGTCATCTGCTACTTCGGTGTCCTGAACGGCACAGCATCTATCATCCTTTCAGGAGCCCCATACAACCTTTCTCCGAGAATGGTTGGTCTCTGCTATGTATCCTGCGTTATTGGTGTTTTCATTGGGTAAGTACTTGACCTAGGGAAAAGTACCTGCGACTAATGGTTCTAGTGCCTACTACTCTGGTCCATTTGGTGATAAGCTTGTCCTATACTGGACTCGCCGCAACGGTGGCCTTAGGGAGCCAGAGTATCGCCTTTGGTTGTACGTCGCCTTGGCTGTGATCGTACCAAGTGCTCTGATTCTCTGGGGTGTTGGTGCCGCTCATGCCGTTCACTGGTCAGGCCCTTTGGTAGCTATGGGCATGATTGCAGCTTCCATCACCGTTGGGTGTCAGATCCCTATTAGTTACTGCATTGACTCATACACGGAGATCAGCTCTGATGCTATTGTCACTATCATCCTCATTCGAAACACCATGAGTTTCGCCATTGGTTACGGGTAGGTTGAACCCAATCTTCCAAGATCTTTACTAACGTTATTGCAGTGTTACGCCCTGGGTTACTAATATGGGCTACCAAAACGCCTTTATCGTAGCAGCTTGCGTCTCGCTTGCGCAATTTTCTTTTGCGTTTGTGTTCATTAGATATGGCAAGCGGATGCGTAGGAGTACCGCTGAAAAGTATGCAAGATATGTCCAGAGAGCCAAAGCTGATGGGCTTGCTCACTAGACTATCTGCACTTGCTGCTTCTAACGTATTGTCTCCTCTCACATCATTTTCATAGTCCGTGTCAGAGTAACCTAGATTCTTAATACTGTAGTATGTTATGTCTGTTATACATGCACTTCTAATACTTCGATGTTATTCAGCTTATTTCGTTCACAACGTCCATCTGCATTTGCTCCGGCTTCGGCAAATCACTGATGTGTTTTCTCACAGACGGACTTTGATCGCTATTGCAGACCGCTCGTGACACCATGGAAACAGATGTGCGGTTCAAGGGCCCACTCTGCTGCTCGATGCCTCTTTTTCTCCTGGACAATAACTTCTCACGGTAAGCATCGGGTCGTCCCGACTCTGGTAACAAAAGCAGCGTATTCAAGATATCAAGCGCTGTTTGATCGCCGTTAAGATATTTCGGAGATAAAATAACTCGGAAAAGACCCACATCCAACTCAATCCGCTTCGCAAAAGACCCACTGACACCACAATGCTGACGCGCCAAGGCGACTGATATCGGCAATGAGGAACTCGAAACACAAGATCTTCCAGTAGTATTGAACATGTGGATCAAGTCTCCAGTTGTTAATTACAACAACACCAGGTTGGTCGCTCCTGTGGCCCAGCGGCCTTCCAAAGGTAGCCCTACAGCCTTACGTAGTATCTCCCGGGCGAATCGGCCGATGCTAGTGGCAGTGATCTTGGCGAGAATCCTTCACAATGCACGGCGACAAAACATAATACGACTCGAGCCAAGCCTCATTTCGGCAGACGTCCTTGCGAATCCTACAATTTTCCTGTTTACCAGAGGAGCCAGCTCATCAATCTTGATATATATAGCCACTGCATCTCATTACGATATGCAGAAGCATCTTCATCAACAGTCTTTACATCCCAACTAGAAGACCTACTTCCGTCACTCTTTAAAAATGAAGACAGCTACCGCTCTTTTAACTCTCGCCGCAGTGGCAGAGAGCACTCCTCTATTCTCCAAGCGCCACAACGACGATGTCTTCGAAAGCAAGGAGAAGATGTGCAAGGGCTGGGACTTGAGAACAGCCGAAGGGGTCGACAAACTCTGGACCGAGACAGACGCTGGCATCGATCTTGAGCTGTTCATCAACATTCATCCAGGTAGGCTCCCTATCTATGCCCCATAACAACCTGCTAACAATACGTCAAGAGCATCAGAACAACTGGCTCAAGAACCTCGAGGACCGGGTCATGGGTGGTACGGACGGAAAGTCTGGAGCCGCCGGCTGTGCCGTCATTGGAGGAAATTGCAACCCCATGGGCGGCATTGGTTGCGAGAAGCAGTTTGAGAAGTACGGCACTACGTTCGTCAACAAGAACTCGTACTGGGTCTTTCAATCAGTCAAGGGCATGCACGGCAAATTTGCCGAGTTGCATCGCCAGTTGACCACCGAGACCCTTGTCAGCGGCCTCAAGATTCCCAACATGGTGGATGAGTTTGAAGGAAAAGAGAATAAGCCGGACAACATGAAGGGATGGTTGTCGGCGGCTGCTACTATGGGTAATGCCCTGGGTGGTCTTGTCCCTGGAGTAAGTTCCCCTCTCTTATTGACTCACGCATGACTAACAATCTCCAGGGCTCTCAAATCTCTGCTGGCCTTGGTCTTATGGCTGGTCTCATGTCCGGTCTCTCCCTCAGTGACGACGAGGACAACGGTGCTGCTACCGTCTCAGCTGGTCTTGCTGACCTGTTCAAAGCTGCTTCAGTCCAACTTGAGGACACTCTCCGAATTGCCACCGGCGGTGGTCGAAACGAAGACGAGTACAACTCTCTTCCCGCTCCCAAATGGGACACGTACCAAACCAAGATCGCCAAGCTCTTCAACGGCGGTTGGTTCCTTCTCGATGATGACGTCGAGGCTGTGCGAGTAACTCTGGGCTCAATTACCAACAACATCCAGAAGAAGGTCGCCAACGACGTCATGAAATCCTCACACCTTTACCTCGTCGCCGATAAACTCGGTGGCAAAGACTCACGCGAGAAGTGCGGTTTCTCGAAGGGTCGACAATGGCTTCCTCTTCGTGACAATGAGGAATACTGCTGGTACATCATGCGCAACGACCCCAAGGCCACTGCTGAGGGTGCTTGGCGCGAAGTGAAGCCTGATATCTACGATAAGATGGCTTCGTATGGTCTCGGTGATCGTGAGACTTACTACAAGGCTCTTATCGATTGTGCTTTGAACGGCGACAACAAGGTCCAAACCGATAAGCTTGTTCAGGGTGAAATTCCGAGATGCTTCTTCAACATGCCTGCTGTGTTTGTTACTCATAACTCTGAACATGGTTGCGGAAGTCCTTTTGATAACCACAAGTGTGACTACCGCAAGAGCACTCCTCTCAAATAAGTCAGGAGATGACTAGCTCTCTTTTTGTCCGAGTAACATCGGAGGTTGCCCTTTCATGTACATATCCAATTCTTCACAGCTTTGCCTCTAGCAAACCTACTTGTTATAATAGCACTATCTCCAACATGAACATTGGTCGTCCATAAAGTATATGATAAGTAATACCCCTTAACATCAACTAGAAATACATCGTGCATAGGCCAGCTCTGGCTTCCCTGGTCCCGGGCTTCGCATGCGGATCTCAAATAGAGACATAGATGCCACCAAATCTCTAAGACCCTTAAATCCATACGTACGAATGTCAAAGTCTGGATGCCACTTGTTCATCAGAGCCCCGACAACGACAAGGTGTGCCCATCCTTCTTCATCCGACGATACTTCCACCGCTTGCCACAGTGAATCCTTTAGCTTCTCGTCTACCTCTTGAATTCCAGATGCCGTTGGAACCTGGCCCTCCGGCCTTTCAGTTTCGCTGTTCAGCTTCTTGCGCTTGGTTGGCGGGCTTTGTGTCAGCGGTGGTGCAGGTAGATCTACTGTAACCACAGTCCCCTCGGGGCGATCTAATTGCAATGTCTCCGTTTTCGGCACGAGATTCTCAATGTAGATAAACCTATCGCAGGCTGTGACAAAGGGCTTCGGAGTCTTCCGTTCTCCACAGCCATAAACAACGAGACCAGATTCGCGAATTCTGGAAGCAAGTCGAGTAAAGTCACTGTCACTCGAGACAATGCAAAAGCCATCGAACTTGTTTGAGTACAGAAGATCCATTGCATCAATGATCATAGCTGAATCAGTTGAGTTCTTTCCGGTAGTATACGCGAATTGTTGCATCGGCTGGATCGAGTTCTCAAGAAGAGTTGGTTTCCATTTGCTCAAGTAAGCACTGGCCCAGTCGCCATAGGCGCGTTTGACAAAGGCGGTGCCGAATTTGGCGATCTCAGCTAAGACGAAGCTCACTGCATAGCGACTTGTGTTGTCTGCGTCGATCAAGACTGCGAGCTTGACGCTGGGTATCACAGTAGCCATACTTGACTCGGCCTGAAAGAGCTGGTGTTGTTGGTGTCAATTGAAGTGAGGCGGTTAAATGCGGGGTTCAACGAACGACGAAATCCACGGGTGGGCATGTGATCGGCAAGGCACTGGACCCTGGTCGTCTGAATGTGACGGCAGCCAATATGGGACTTTTCTGATCTATGGACCAAATGTGTAGCGTTTCTTATCTCCGTGTAAGTCAAGTACACGGGAGCTTCGTCATCATTTTCCAAAGGACAGCCACTGTACATTTAGTTGTGATTCGTTAAATTAATGAGTATTGCGTTCCAGTGGCCAATCAATGGGCTAATCAGGATGTTAGCTTAGCAAAGGTGTCACGGCATCCCTGGCTCTTAAGTAAACTCGAGCACTGGAGTTGCATCTCCAATCTGTTAGTCGCTGCATATTACCAGAAGCATAAGTACTAGTCAGACCGTCTTGTCTCGAGACAAATACAGCACAGTCAGATGATGTCAATTGTAATACTTGGCAATGCTGACCGCCGATCACACAAAGTAGATCTTGAGAGGATGGAAGGATATTTCGGTGAATTGTATTCCCTCTTCGTATCACCACCAAATCCCGCCCAGGTAGTCATCTCGTCAAACCAACTCATTCTCTCAATGGAAGTAGGCCCTTCAACCGATTCCGACATCCAAAACAAGGTCAAAAAGGCCCTTGAAGAAAAAGGCCTCGAAATATCGTCTCTCAAAAAGCTGTCGGGCGGGTCTGTTAACTGGATTTATGTTGCAAAATTGAAAAGGCCATTGGAAGATGGGGCACTCGAGGTTTTGGTGAAGCATGCTGAGTCTTACATGGCGACCAAGCCAGACTTCCCTTTACCTTCACTACGCTGCGTATGACTCCAGCGATCTACCGTCTTCAGTGATCTAATGCTTTTTAGATTGTTGAAGTTGAGAGTTTGAAGATTCTCTCCGGCAAAGAAACATCGAGTTCAAGCGACTCTCACAACTTTATTGCACGAACACCCATGTTGTATGACTTTGATGCGGAAGGGTTCAATCAGTTAATTGAACTACAGCCCAAGGGAATCAATCTGAAGGATTACGCCCTCCGAAACTTTCGCTCGCCAACACCTCAATCTCTTAAGCCACAGTGTTACGCACTCGGCAGGGCTCTCGGCAGATGGCTGAAGGACTTTACCGAATGGAGTTCTCAGCAGACCGACCACCGAGAACTTATCGCCCAGAACGAGTTTGCTCAGACGGTCCGACATATGGTTAATTATCAATGGCTGCAAAGGCGGATTGGAGAGTTCCCATCGGTCCTTGGTGACGTTAGGGCTGTCCTGGAAGACGTTGAGAAGATGGCTGCCGCTGAGCTGAAGGAACATGATAAGCTGCGTATCATCCATGGGGACTTCTGGACTGGGAAGTAAGTTGACCAGTTCTTGTTCGTGAATCAGGAGCTAACTTCGGTAGTATCGTTCTGCCCAAAGCGCCTATCGAGGAGGGCCGTGAGACCCCACTATTTGTCGTCGATTGGGAAATGAGCCACCTCAGTCGCCCCTCAGTAGACTTCGGCGAGATGATCGCTGAGATGTATGCCTTATGGTTATACAAATCCATCAATGGTGGGCTCTGGATGATGGAGGGGTTCATTGATGGGTATGGAGAGGTCAGTGAGGAGTTTGCTTTTAGGACTGCTGTACATGTAGGTACCCATCTTTTATGTGTCACCACTGACGATTCAGCGTGGGGGACGGAGAATTATGAGAGGGTTGTGGCTGTGGGCAGGGATATCATTGTACATGCCTGGGAAAGACACGCCATGTGGTTTGAGAAGGGCGACCTGGCGTGTCTGTTCAACAACAAGGCCCGTTAGATCTCAAAACTCAGAAGATCTCTTGGTTTGTAATGTAACAACTGTCTGCTATAGTTTTTCGCGTCCTATCATGTTGATTGTAAGAAGTTCTATAGAATATTCAAGTCAGTAGTGCAAGACTGCGAATTTGCGTTTCTCTCTGATAGTATGAATAACCTACAACTTCCTTTCTCAATGAGTTGAGCACTCAGCTGACCCATCTACATACCACAGCTCAACACTAGCTGGAACATAACTCTAGAACTGTAAAGAGATACCAGGATTGGCAAATCCTGACGTAGATGGGTGTGGGAACGGGGAGCCGGACTGTGGCATCGCTTTGACAAAAAGGGTGTTATCAAATTGCACTGCAGAAAGCCTGTCTCGCGTCTCTACCAGAGTCAGACAACCCGTATTCGGAAAACCCCTCGCCAACATCGCATTTCTTGTGATAATATGGTGATTTACTTGGCAACGAACGGTATGCGTATTTCTGGAACATTATCACAACTCGGGCGTTTGAGATTCTACCCGGGCTGAACATTAATTGTTCACCAGAATTACTGAACATAATATGAGACTAAATAATTAGATGCAGGTATAAAGGGAGGAATTACAAGCAGCGGACCCTTAAAATGATTACTACGATCGTGGTATTTAGTCCTCGTCATTTTGTCTTACAGCCCAGTCAGCTAAGCAAATGATCGACGTTCAGCTCGGAACGGGCCATCGGGGCTGGGTAAAAGGGGATGTACCTGAGACACACTATTCCTTACTTGCAAGAGAGGCTGCAAGCCTACCTTGATACCCCCCGGGCGATCACCCGCCAATCCTCCATTCTGTCCAGGTGATTTTTATCCATTCTCTTTCCGTCTTCTGTGATAGGTTTAGAAGGGTCATCTCCTTACCCCTGGCTTTCGTACCCATTATGTTGTCTTGCCCGCAGAGTGTCACTAGAATTGGCCGCCTAGATCATAAGAGACGAAATCCTTTGATCATCTTATGCCGGCTTGGGCGTGCCTTTATGCTCCTTCACTTCCGTAAGCTAAGCCTTAGAGGATAATTCNNGATAATTCTTCTAACACCCACGAGCTTGGTTACTTGTACAAGGCTCTGCTTAGATATGGCGAGAACATGCCAGGCGCTCATATGTGCAAAATGAAAGGTGATCGTGTGGGAGTTTGGGGATACGCTTCCCATGTTCCATGCAGGCTCAACAGGAAATGCTCCTTGCATATCCTGTTTTCTGTTGAGGTTCAATTGTCTTCATGCAGCACGATTGAAGTATACTCAGCAAGCCACTTTCTATGTGGGCTTCCCTAATTTACACATAGTGAGACAGCGTGCCGTGCTGATCTTTGCAAGAGATTGATGAGTGCTATGAATCAATGATGAAATGTAGCGCAGCTAGGAAATTCAGAGAAACTCAGCCAAAGCTATATGGCGTACNNTTTTTTTTTTTTTTTCTTTCTGAAACAGTCGGCTGCTGCTTAGTCTGTGGTCTGTATAAAGCATGGTCTCACCCATAATCTATCTCAGCTCATCATCTTCAACACAATCCCAGTCTCGCAACAATCTTAAGCACTTCAACAGCAGAATGGCGATAGAAACAATATTGTGCTGATCGACAAAGACCCTATCTCCATCAGTGCAATGGGGAGCAAAGGCATAAAATATGTCAGCACGAACGAGGATGGCCAGCTGATCCTTAGTGGACACAGGCATGGCTTATTCTATGGAAATCTCAAGAAGAACTTCCTTGCTCAGGGACATCCTGGTGAATCTGACAGTGTTCAGATCACCCAGACCGACGGCTACGGAGAGGAATGGGAGCTCGTTAGGTAGATTTAGTGTTGAGAACTGAGTGTACTTTCCAGAAAATTGTTTAAATGAACTCTAGGGAGGAGGACTGGAAGGATATGTATGTTACATCTACGAATCAGCTGTGTTGTTCTTATCTACTGACCAAGCGGTATCTTAAAAACTCCCTCCTCCTTTTAAATGGAAATTCTACTGCAAGGTGTGTACTATACACTGAACTCATTTCGCTGGCCTTTTCCCAAGTCGAGATCCACAAAGCCAACGTGGAACCCTATCCCGTCATCCCAAACAGCTATATCATCAGGTGCAAGCTCGATATTTGTCACATATAAGAAGAAGCATTAGAATATTACCAACGAGAAAGTTAAGAACAAAGGAAGCAGGACGTCGTAAACAACATCGATCCTGACGGTTTCAAAGGTTACACCGCTCAGATTCCTTCCTCAGAGCTCGAGGCAGTCATTGACTCTGATCTGGTCCGTAAAGTCTTTCCTTACTCCAACTAAACTGGTGTTAACTCCAGTCGTTATGTTGAACCTGTTGGGAAAGACGCTATTATCAATGTCTTCGCCGTTGCTTCTCCACTAGGAAGACGAAAGTCCGCTATGTAGTCTAATGCGCCTTGGGTCCTTGCTCGTATCTCAGAGACCTATAACCTTGGAGGTGTCAACACTCATTTCAACTATGATACCACCGCCGGCGCTTGCATAACGGTATATGTCCTTGATTCGGTATTCGACCTAAACACAAGGAGTTCGAGGGTCGCGCCATTTGGTGAGCCACTTTCATCAACGGCTCTTTCGACAAAAACCAGTTTGGTCACAGAACTCACGTTGCTGGTACCATAGGCGGTAAGATTTATGGTGTGGCCAAGGACTGCAAGTTGATTGCTGTTAGTGATTGACAATGACGGTGGTGGCACCATTCCCGGCATCCTTCAAAGTTTACCGTGAGCTATTAATGATGCCAAGAAACGCCGCATCACAAAGACGACTGTCATCAATGCATCGACTGGCAGACCCTACATGAAGATTGTAAATGATGCTGCCAAGGGGGCTACTAAGCTTGACATCACCTGTGTTACTTCAACCGGATGATAGCGGGGCCGACGCTGCCGATTTTTCATCTGCTTCTGCTCCATCAGCCTTAACCGTCGCTTCCATTAATGGTGTCGCTCATCGCAGTATATGTTTCAAATATGGCACTTTTGTTGACATCCTTGCGCCTGTTACTGATATTTTCAGCGTTGGACGTCTTACTGACATTAGTTGCATGTATAAGTCGGGCATGAGTATGGAGCATGGCTGCGCCAAATGTTGCAGAGTCGGCTGCGAATTTTATGGCAAAAGAGGGTCTTGGAGGTACTACTGCTGTTACTAATCGCATAATCGCCGCTGCGGATCCCTTGCTTGGGCTGGCTATGGATAGTCCTGATCGTGTTGCGTTCAATGGTGGTAGCAACTAGTAGATTGAGAACCCGGCCTCCGAACAGTGTCTAATCTCTGTATCGCCTGGCGAATTTGGACTTCTCCCACCTGTTCAGTATATGTCCCCCGATGGAACTAAATCTGATTGCTCAGAGCTTGACGTAACCAACGAATAACTTTTCACGGCCTGGATCGGGTTCGACTCCAGGGGGGCTACCGGTCTCCGTAGGTGTATACTGTAGATATAGAAATGCTTCTTATTATACATCCTCTACTTTCCACGTTCCCTCTTCTTCTTCGGGTAAAGGAATCTCAGCCCGCCATGCTTGTAACGCTACCAGTGAAGATTGAGTGTCAGGGTGTGAGTATGTGAGTGTCTGCTCTCTCAGACAGGCGCAGTCTTGCATAAGAAAGAGCGCCTCTTTGAACCGGCCCTGACGATGCAAAGTATATGCTAGGTTATGCATACTGACTAGAGTGTCAGGGTGATCGAATCCAAGTGCGATCTTCCTTTTCTCTAGAGCTTCTACTTCTAACTCCTCTGCCTCCTTTAACCGACCTTGGCTGTACATGGTCAAAGCAAGGTTACACATACTTATCAGCGTATCAAAATGTTCAAGTCCAAGTGTTGCCTTCCTTCTCGCCAACACTTCCGCCTGTAATCTTTCCGCCTCCTGCAGTCGCCCTAGATTGCGGAATATTATAGCTAGGTTGTTTAGGCTTGTCACCGTATCGCGGTGATCATGACCTAACCTTGCCTGCCTTTTTGCTAATACTTCCACTTGTAACTTCTCGGCCTCCTCTAATCTACCCAGGGCACATAATCTTATACCTAGATTATTCATAGTTTTCAGAGTACTAGGGTGGTCATAACCGAGAGTTGCCTGCTTTCCCTCTAGGACCTCCATGTCTAGCCTTTCTGCCTCATGTAGGCGACCCTGATGGGACAGGAATAGAGCAAGATTAGACATTTCCGCCAATGTGCTCCAGTGGTTGTCTCCGAGTATTGCCTTCTTTGCCTTTACGAGTTCAGCCCCCAGTTCATATGCCTCCTTGAGCTTGCCCCGTCGCCATAGTATTGCAGCAAGGTTGGACTTGTATTCCAGAACTTTGGGATGATCTTGCCCGAGGAGGTTGGCTGTTGCTTCTACTGAAGCCTCTGCAAATGTTTGCGCTCGCGAGTTTTGTCCGATCATCTTCGAATAGTAGGACACTAGATCCAAAAGCGCAGCCCAATCCTCGATCACACTCTGCTTTTTTGGTTTCATACTAAGAATAGGCTGAATGTGAGGAAGAAGGGCTTGGCAAACAGGCCAGTTCTCGAATTCACCCGACAGGAAGTGTCGTGCTGCAAGTTTGATGAAGAGATGATTCCATCTTGAAGAGCCTCCAAGTTCCGAGATCCATCGGCGAGTGCAGAATTGGACGAGAGGGTGCATCGAAAAGTGATCTTCTGTTGAGATCTCTACCAGGGAGTAACTTCGCAGTATATCTAAATCCTTCTCGAAGGCCATTCGCTCGCTTTCGTTGTCGCTGTTATCGTCACTTCCACTACTCGATTCAACTTTGCTGACGCTGCTTCGTTTTGTTTCTCGCTCTCTACCGTCAACTCTTCCATAATCAGTCATGTGATCATCATCATACCAGTGTAGCATAAACTCTGGAATATTCTGAGCTTGAAACTGGCTCATCAACGAAAGAAGATTGGCAGCGCTGGGATGCTCGTCCCTGATCTGCTTGAACGTCACTTGCCAGGTTACTACAACAGAGTTCGAGACTCCAGTTTGTCGGTCCAGGTCTCCCTTATCACTGCGCAGAAGGTTATCCTTTCGCTTCTCACTTTTGTAGAAATCTTCCAGGTATGACTTGGCGGTAACTCGCGGGCTGCGATGATTGATGTATGCGGCTGCTTGCTTCACCGCCAGGGGAATACAGTCAAGGGCACGAACTAATTCCCCCGCTTCATCTTCGTTCAGTTTGTCTTCCAGTAAGCTCTGCATTAGTTCAAGGGCTTGGTCCTCTGCCATGTTTGGAACGCGGTATATGTCCTTAGTGTTACCAACAAGTCTTTGAGCAGCGTCTAGACTGCGTGAAGTAACTAGGACTTTACCGTTTGTCGATTTGGGCAGGTATGAGGCAAAGGGTTCGTCCTCAGAGAAGAAGACTTTGCCATCGTCGGCGTTGTCGACGATCATGAACCACGGGTGGACGTCGTCCCTTTGTAGCCAGTCTCGTACCAGTGCTAGAACACTAACCCCTGGTTCATGCCGGCGAGGTAAAGCAAGGACATCAGCAAGGGCCCGGTATGATTTTTCAAAGGCCGCTTTGTCAGCTCCATAAACCCAGAACACGCTTCTTCCAGTATCAGTATAGGTTTGGTGCGCAAACTGTATGGCCAGCTTCGACTTCCTATTCTCTTATTAGTATCGCTTTCGTGCAGTTGCAGGGTGCATACCCAAAGCCTCCCATGCCCACTAATGCCATTCGCTGGGTCGGTCGAGCAAATTGTTCTTTCATCCACTTTTCAATAGATGGCCGGCATATGAAGTCTGGGTCCGGAATAAATGGCATCATCATATGAGGCTTTTCATAAGCCGATGCATCTCCAGTTGCTTGGAGATTGAGCTGTTTGATACCCTCTTGTATATCAAGAAGCAACGCCCTGTCTGTTTCAGTCGGTGCAATAAACAGAATTCCTTCTCAACACATACGTCTGGTCCACCTGAAGTCCAGCCAAGATGGAGCCTTCGTAGTCCTTGAGACATTCCAAGAGCTGATCGATTTCTTTACTCTTGAAAGGCCACTTTAACGATCGAATGCCATACCGCCGCATTGGGCTCGGCTGCAGCTTCTTTAACGTCCTCTCGAGCTCATTCTTGCAGCTCTTGAAAGTAGAGATAAGAGCCTGGGAGGTTGGAAGCGATGAGGCTTGGTTTTCTTCGACGAGACGTTGGGCGGCTTTGAGAGTAATTTCCAAATGCTCTGCCTGGCGGCGGAGGCGCTCGATATCCGCGCGAGCAGAGGAGACTTCTTTAGAGTATTGAAAGCATACTTTTGCAATTTTAGCAGAAAGATCGACCAACGCGATGATATTCGCGACGGCACCGATCGCTTCCATGGCTTTCGTAAAGCGTAACACAGGCAGATGGTGAGAAAGTGTCAAGCGGTCCGAAACCAGTCAGAGTACCCCTCATTTTTTCGAGCAGGGGTTGAACAGTGGGTCAAGTGTATGTACTATGCAACCCAAATTGGGCTGAGTTTTTGTATTTGTATTTAATCCTGTGAGAATACTCCGAACTATCCAAGAAAAAAGTAGCATGGCTGTAGTGAATTAACGTCGACCTCGAGATTTAATTGGTCGAGTTGGAGTGGTGCTGGTTCTGTAGATTCATCATACAATCTAAATATATCAGTCAATGACCATAGCGGAGCATTGAACCCCGACGCCGGAGCCTGGCGCTCAGCACCAGATTGTGACTTGATTGGCTTGTGGAGTGCTGAATGGGGCTCAGAGCTTGGTTGATAGCAGTAGAGGAGTTGTTCAGAACAGCCTCCACTGGATTTCAGGTACAGGGTAAGGTACATAGCTGTACGTACCTTCTCAAAAGTGAAACACCTTAACCGTTGTGTAATATATGATGGCTTTCATTGTTGACGTAGCGTTGTTGAACCCTTCTGTATACACATCATCCTTAAGGTCTTCCATTCATCGCCGCAACCCAGAGCGACGCTGATCAGCCACAACATGTGTGGTTTACCAACCCCCAGCACGACAAAAAGCATACAACAATCGCGTTATTTTTTAGTTTCAATCTTTTGCTCGTACTATTTATACATATCATACTGATGTCAATCAGCGGTCTATGAACGACTCAGAGTGACGATTTGAACATCATTACATTGCTAGTCACGTTGTCTTGGGCATATCCTCGAGTTGCTCTGTATTACATGGCGAGAGTATTTGACACAAATCACACCGCACTACCCTCTAGAGTTACTCTTAGACGATCATGTCAGGAGTGGGCATCTTCGTGACGATAGTATTCTGGGAACCCGTTCCCTAGTAATGAGCTTGCTCAAAACCACGCGGTCCGACGGACCCGTGGATCGTGTTATTTACATCTGCAATCCGGATAGGGATACATTTAAGCCTCCAACGGCAAGCATGATTTTCAAACGATGTTTGTAAAATACTTGTCCCTTGGTTTGCAGCAATCGTCTTCTTTGACTATCGGGCAAACGCATGAATATTAGTGCATCTCTCGATGTATGGCTAGTGTCCAACAATCATTCACCGAGAATGATTAATAAACACTTGACACACATATCACTACTTCTACAGGCAGACTCACCTAGCAGCAAGAGCTATGTGTTGCCAGATACGCACAGTCGAGGTGACCCAACCGTGGGAGGCTCTCGAGAGAAAATTCAGGTAGCCTGGCAGTAAGGCTTGTGGCACATCGCGCAACACGAAGCCGTTTCATTGATCGTGCGTTACAGTGTCAACTCATGGGCTTTTGTATTTTTGTACATGCTGTCTCTTTTTGGTGCTTGTGCGAGTCACCATCCGCGTTACACACACAAACGCCACATTCGAATGCACCTTCTCATAATTGTTCTCAACGATGCAACCAAACACTTATCGCCTCCGTGTTCAGGAGTTTGACGTTCTAGCCCGTCTTCTCAATACAACAAGGAATAGCGATAATACAATCCATAGCTGCGATTGTAATGAGCAAACGTCCTTTTTATTCGAGATTGGATAACGCCTGGCTTCTGAGCGATTGCCCCCTCAGTGCAGTGCGGAATCTCAACCTGTGTTACACATCGCTAATGCATCTCCACGTGATTAAATCATTTGTTTGTCTGCTTTCAATTACCTTTTGCACTTGGAGCTTTCTTCCTCCTTCACACTTCCGCCCTTCTCAACTTCTCAACTTCTCAACTTCTCGAGGAGTGACCAGAGGCTCTTCTATCAATACCCTTCACCTACTAACAACCGTCTCGTCTGACTGCCTACTCAACGCGTGTATCCTGCTCATCGAGACTGATCCCCGCCGCGCCAGACTATCCCTGTGAGAACAACACAGGAAGATCTCCATCTTTCATCGAACACTATGGCCGAGGCTCCTGTACGTTCGCCTCCACTCCATTACTGAAGGTCGCTCTGCTAACATCACTGATACAGACTCGCGATACACCCATGATGGCTTCCGACGCCCAACCATCCCCCGAGGTCAACAGCCCAGCAGCTCAACCCACCGCTGAATCCCCGCGCGCCGTCCGAGAGCGTCTCTATAAGCGTATGCTGAACGCCAGCCAGCCCACCACCGACCCTACTGAAGGCTACACGCTTTTCGGCATGACCAAGGCTGAGCACAGGGCTGAATTCGACGTCATGATGCGCGATCGACTCAATGATCCTAAGAAGCTGCAGGCTTTTTCCGACCCTGCCGAATTCCAGCGCGCCGCAGAACGTTTCATGACTGCAGGCGAAGACCTCAAGGCTGCCAAGGCGCGACTGGACGCCGTCAAAGTTGACCTCCGAGCTAAGCTGCGAGAGTATGCGGATAACCAGGAGGACATGGACGAGTCGTTCGACCGTGAGTACCGGCCTGTTTGGGAAGGACTCTTCATGCAGATCAAGGAGACCAAGAAAGAGGTTGCTCACTTGGACAAGGAGGAACATGATGCCCTCAAAGCTGTCGTTCACATTGTCAACGGGGAGGTTGCATCGTACTTGTCGCGTGCTCAAGTGAGCGGACCGTTTTGAGGATATCAGGACTTGGTTCGCTCAAAAGATCGTGGTGCTCATGAGCCACTGTGGCGCACGTGTCGAGGGTCTCAAACCGGCAGAATAACAGGCACGCTAATGAGCGAGCGACCAGGAGCCCGCGGCCTCCTGAACAACGCCATAACATCCCACAGAACAATTGCGAGAGACTTCAGTCCAAACTAGTGGACGGGGACATTCTTTGTTATGTCTCGAGCTTCATTTGTATTATAGTGGGAATAAAATTCATGAACGTTTCGTCACCTGTCAAGTGCGTACATGAACAACTATCTTCGGTGGCTGTTCGATACTGTACTCGGAATCTTCGTGACCTGCATCGTTAATTATGAAGTGTGAGGGGCACGTAGACATTGTGGTGAGGCGGCGAATGGAGACGCCAATGCGACACGGCTTGAAAGTACTATTCTTAGAGGCTGAGAAAACAGAGCCTCCGACGCATGTCTGCCTAATGATGTAAGATTATGGCTTTGATGGTCAACCGTTATTGGCCACAGAAAGTCTGACGAGGTGACAGATAACTTACCCCTCATCGATGACGTTGGTGACCGTGATTGAGACTCATTTATAAGTTAGGATCTGCACACTATCTCCTTTGTTCTTTTATAACTCTCAGTCCATCAACATTGATTCTTGCATTACATTCTATTTGCCTCTACATAAACTGGACAGCATGGATTTCTCTCATCGCTTTGGTCCGAATGTCGATCGGTGCGAGACGATCATCGGATATTGTTTCCAATCCAAGACTCTCGGCGCCGAAGCCCTCAACGCTGCGGCCGACCACCAGGCTACCTACAATTTAGATGGTGTTCTTAAAAAGATGCCCAAGAATGACCGTCTCGCTGTCTACGGTGATATTACTGCTGCGTTCCACCTGGCCAGCATTTGGATGCAGCGAGGACTTGACAAACGTTAGTCACAGGTTATAACTCGAATCCATTGAAAACCATGACTAATCTGAACTTGGCATAGAGTCCTGGACGGCAATTCGGAACGGCCTTCTCAGCAACGAGAATCTTGCTCGGGTCGGCAGGGAACATGGCCTCGATACTTGCATCAACGCCAACGGCGGGACCGTCTGGATTTCACCTGGAATGGTTGCCACTGCCGTCGAAGCTATTCTCGGTGCCGTGGAGAGAGACGGCGGCCATGATGCTCTTGTCCGAGTCATGATTCACTTGGGTCTCACACAGCACCCCTTATTTCTATCGGTAACGTTCTATCCCCTCACGAATCTCCTCCATGCATGCAGATCAGCTGCGAGTTACTTACTTGATCTTCTAGGTCCCTCCGTGGAAGACATGGGATGCCCTCACGTGGGGTCACCGCGGTCACTGTACGCGATCGAGGAGTATCGGCCTGGCTGAACTTCCTTTTGCAAGCCGGAATTGGGTCTTTTGGTCATGATGGCACTGACCTCAGGACCTTATCCGTTGTTTCTCTAAGAAGTTCTCTGGGCTGGCATTACTATATTACGTACATGGACCATGGCGACCCTACGAAAGGGAATCCCGTGTAATCTACGGAGCCCGGACCGCTTGGTCCCCGAGCGACAGCCCTACGTCAATGTCCATCAGTAGGCGATGGGGCTGACTCGGTGTCGTGCCTTGCGAGATTGAGAAAATCGTTCTCAATTTCGTGGTTGTGAATGTCGGTTTTCTAACGCGACGACGTCAGGAATAAACCTTCTGTCGTTTTAAAACGGCCCAAGCATCGCCCTAAATATTTCTAAGGATGTTCAGAGAACCGCTTGATAGATTGACAGGCTGGTCATTGAGGTGTGATATATGGAGATAGGAAGGCGAAGAGAAAGAAGGGACCAACTCGTTGTCATTCATTTGATATTATGTGGAAGAGGTCACATTTGGAGGACAAGAAATACAGTTTGAACAGTCACTCGTTCGTTAATGGTCCAGGAACCATGAATCAAGGTCATTCAAACAGATGTGGTCCCACCACCCAAGGCTTGCTGTACTGCGTTCTAAAAGGTCATATTGGAAAACAAGAATCTTCTGTCATTGGCACAACGCGCTGCATTATCACTCGTGTTCGCTTATTAATGTATTGGCCGGCATCTTATCACAAGATGTGCCACTAGCAGAACCTAAGAAGCAGTGGCGACGGCCCGTTGAGAGCTAGTGAACGCCTCGTAACGGGGAAGTCGGAGCACAAGGAGTGCTAAATTAGCGACCGTTGTGAAAGTCTATGTTGAAAACTATCCAGAATAGATATCACATCTAGACGCTTTTGGTTATTGATATATTACAAATAATCAATATGGGATTACTCCCGTACTCGTGTGCAACCAATTGAAACCAGGCCACCCTTTACAAGTATATCAGCAGGGTTTATTTAAAGGTTGCCCAGGGACATGGTACTTACGTGAGAGTTGTCGTTACAGCAAACGGGTGTCTTATTGCAGTCGCCAAGGTCGTCAATAGCCGAACCTGACAGTACAGGTTAGTTTTGTAGAGTGCTGCTAGTAGCCGGGAAATCTCACATGTTGTTCCTATCACAGTGCTTTGATCCTTGATGACAATGCCAAGCAACCCTAGAAAGAGGCTAACCGCTGGACTACTCCCGGTCCCAACATTGTTGCAGCATTGCAAAGCGGCTGGTGCACGGCAAAGAGGCGCTACCGCCGCGGTGGATGTAGCGGCGGCGGTTGATTCTGTTGTAGATTCGGTTTCAGAAGATGCTTGAGATGCAGATTCTGTAGACAACACTGTTGTCGTGGCTTCTACCGGTAGCTCCGTTGACGAAGGAACGGCAGAAATTGAAGCATAAGAAACCGTTGCAGTGGTACTTTCAGCGCTAGTCTAAGAGCTCGATGGTCGACAAGGACTCGCTGAAACAGTGCAAACAGCGATGGACAATGTCAAGATGGAAAATCGCATGTTTGACAGATAAACGAGTGACTGTAGACAATTACGTCTTGAATAACAAATGATGAATTTGAACGAAAAGAAGATGAACTGCATCTCGGTTTGAGTACAGAGCAGATCGGGGGCTTTGAAGCGACGCGACGCTAATGCCAATAGTTTCCGTCACTAGCCTAGATTGGTTCTCCGAGCGAAACGACCTGTAAGTTCTGGCCTTTGTCATTGAAGGGCAGCTTAGAGCCCTGCCCCGCCAGCGGACATTGGCTATCCCCATTTCAAATGGTTTTGATCAGCTCTTTGAAGACTGCAAGAGACGCACGCAATCATATATTCCCTACAACGGTTGAGATAATGCACATAGACTAGATGTAACTTTGACTCCCCTATCTCAGCGGCGAACCCGACGTCTCATAGGCCATAACAACCATCTTGGCCTGAGCAATGCTATCTTCGTGGTTGACCCAGAGCCCTGACCTTTCTCCCCCGGACACGATCGCCCATGATTTTCCGCGAAGCATAGAGAGAATATGTCCCCAGCTTCAGCAAACACCCACTACCAAGCTTACAGTCGAAACGAATGCCGCCTTTGGGAACGATATAAAAGGGAAACTTCGCAATGGCGTCAACTTTGTCGATGTTGGGAGTGTCAACTGGGGTGAGGGAATATTGCCATGTGGGCTGAAAGCTGAACGGCAAGTGAAAAGTCCCCGAAAAGAAGACCACAGCTGTCGCAGAGACCACGCTGATAAAGTGTAGTCATCGCGTCTAAACACATTTAATCGTATAGGGTGAGCTGACCTGGAAATAGGACCGGGAATATGTCTCGAAGATACAGACGGTAAGATAAGATAAGGCTCGAGACTGAGCTCCATCCACATGAATTTGATTATCTTCTGCAATACTCGAGTTAAGATTTGGGTCTTCCTGCTCCCTGGATCAATCAATACGGCTTTTGAGCTTCTTTCCTACATACAAGTTCCAGTGAAGTATAACCAGCCATTATATAACATAGCTCTGTCAGCTCTCAAGACGGGGAAATAGTAGTAGCAAGGGCCAGATAACAGCATATAAGATACATATGATAATACTAAGAAAATAGCATATAAATCACCTGAGAATAGTATCACTCCGAAACGCAAATCTAGACTTAGCTGTATTAATAATCATGAGTATATAAGTACACGTGGTAAGTAGCTGTCATCCCTCCAATCACGCCATCGATATCACATCTTACGAAGCCTCTTATCTAGCCCATCACAAGCTCCGAAACACTCGAATGTCCCTCCCTGAATGCGAACCATTATTAATACAGCGATGACGTCTTACTATATCTGACATTTAAGAAAGCACCTTGACTTTCGAGAAAATAAATCTGTAGTTTACACATCATGGCCGACCCATCAGCAGCCCCGTTGCTGCATTCGCAACAAACGTCATATGAATCAATATCTCCGCATCACGATAGCGAGATTGCGGGGAATACCCAGCCCAGCCGCCATGTAGAAGACGATGTCCTCCCCGAGATATCCACCATCGGCCGCAACCTTTCATGGCAAAGCGCCTACGTCATCGTAATATCCCGCGTTGTCGGCAGCGGCATCTTTGCCACGCCCGGAACAATCGTCCAGTCCGTCGGAAGTCCCGGCTTGGCTTTGTTGCTCTGGCTCTTCGGCGCCTTCATCGCGGCGTGTGGCCTTGGTGTATCTCTCGAGTTTGGTTGTATGCTCCCCCGGTCGGGAGCCGATAAAGTCTACCTCGAGTTCGCGTACCAATGGCCTAGGCTGCTCGCTTCGACGCTCTTTGCCTTGTATGCGTTGCTTCTGGGATTCACGGCAAGTAATTGTGTTGTGTTTAGTCAATATGCTTTGTTTGCGCTCGGGGTCGACAAGCCGAGCGATGAGTTGAGGAAGAGTCTTGCTGTGGGACTGCTTACGCTTGTGTGCGTTACGCATAGCATTTTCCCTAAAGCTGGGATCAAGATACAGAATATCCTGGGCTGGGTCAAGATTGGCATCATAGTATTTATGATCCTCTCCGGCTTCTACGTCGTCGTTATCCGACCAGATACAAGCGCTGCTCCCACCGGACAACTTTCGTGGGAGCATTTGTGGGACGACAGCAGCTGGAGCTGGGGTGTCATTGCAACGAGTCTTTTCAAAGTCTTCTACTCGTTTGCAGGTCTTGACAACGCGGCGAATGTCATGAACGAGGTCAAGCATCCGGTACGGACGTTGAGATCAGTCGCTTTGACGGCGCTGGCCACGTCATGTAGTTTGTACATGCTTATCAACGTGGCATACTTATTGGTCGTGCCGATCGGGGAGATTAAAGAGAGTGGTGAACTTATCGCTGCGCTCTTTTTTGAAAAGTTATTTGGAGAGAACTTTGGACGGATTGTTCTCCCTGCTGCTGTAGCGCTGTCTGCGATTGGGAATGTTATGGTTGTTGCGTTCGCCATGGTACGTATGTCAGCGACAAGATGTGTCAATACTAACCGTGACTACCAGGCGCGAACGAAGCAAGAGATTGCGCGACAAGGCTTCATCCCCTATTCTACTATCCTTTCTTCCTCCCGACCCTTTAATTCACCCATGGGCGGATTCGTCATACACTACATACCATCATTTCTCGTCTTGACCCTCCCATCGTCTGACACGATCTACTCGTTCGTCCTAAATATCGATGGCTACGCGGGGCAACTAATCGCTCTAGCCGTTACCATCGGTCTTGTGAAGCTTCGGTTACAGCGTCCAGACCTCAAGAGACCCTTTAAGGCGTGGATGCTCGCTGTGGGGTTGAGGATAGCCATGAGCTGCGCTTTGATATTGGCTCCGTTCTTCCCTCCACAGGGCTACGAGGGTGACGGACTTTACGCCATGTATGCTGTGTTTTCATGGGTTATCGTAGTAGTTGGCGTGGTGTACTGGTATTTGTGGACGATTGGCATACCGGGTTGGCGAGGAACAAAGTTGGAAGAAGAGACAGATGTGTTAGCTGACGGGACGACTGTTACAAGACTTAGATACAAATTATAGAGTTACACACTTGGATGGATGTTATAGATCTTATCTTATTCCTAGGTACTGGAGTCCTACTTTAGCTACTTAATTCTGCAAACTGTTAGAACGTTAGAAACGTATGGGATCTTAAGGAGGATTATTACAGCAACCCTAGCCTTAGCTAATCAGCTTAGACCATATTGTCTTATTACCACCGGTTTATATAATTGTACTACAGGCTAAGAATTCAGGGTATTAAAATGAAAACTTTACTAATAGCATATACTATTATATTAGTTAGTCTTTGTTTTACAAGTCTATAATAATGCTACATGACGTTTTATAGGCTTACACAAGCCAAGCTAAACAAGGTGCAACTATAGCGCTCCTATACCGCAGGAAGTGTTTTTCTATTCTAACATCTCACTTAGCTACTAGGCTAACTTGCCATAAGAAGCAGCCGAAAGTCCACGTCAATACCATTATCATTGCCTATTATAGCTAATTGACACTAGCATACAAACTTCAGAGAATTCCACTTGCCACTGCTCATATAGCAATCATCAAGGTTATTCAATCTCACAGAAGTGCCTTGACAATTCTTCTTTGTAAATCGAATAACTAATAGGAAAGGTAACAGTAAGTAAGGATCGTATGACATTCGGTCTAGAACCTGAACTTACTGTAACATTTACTGCTCTTTCTTGATTGCATGCTTACGGCGATATCGCTGTCGCTCAGGTCCTTGATGCAGTGTCCGCTGTTATACTGCTTTTCAGATACTGAAGTCTTGCATTTAAGGCTGTTCCAGAACTTGACGGTGATGTCGCCAGCCCGGCTCTGAAGGTGAGGCTCGAGACTGTGGCTCTGAAGTTGAGGCTCGAGACTGTCAGGGACAGTGTTGATAGGGTTGCTCAGGACCGGAACAGTAAGAAGAGAGGATGCTGCGAGAGCAGTAGTAGTAAAGATGTTAAATAGCATAGTGGTAGTGTTAGAAAGAGGTTAATGTAAGAAAGAAACAGTATTAGATAGTGAAAAGGAAATCACAGAATCGTAAGAATCAAGCAGCTACTTATACTTGAGAGGTAAGGTACTAGTACTGTACTACACTTACGAGATTTTTATACTCGAGTGTTACCTTCCTTATAAAGATAGTGCTTACATGCGGGATTTTTTAAGTTTTGTTATTCTAGCCCCCACAAGGAGGACTTTCTAAGCTTTCATAGTCCCACTATATTTTCGCCGCATTTTTCAACCCAATCACAACTTGAATAGGCTGTATTATTTGGCCGATTTAGGAAGTGGGCAATATATTGCAATAGGAAGGTTACATACAACGTACAGAGATCAACTTCAAGAAATCTAAAAGCGGATTGTATAACATGTAGCAGTAGCACAATTACAGCCCTGTAAATATTTCGATTAGACCAACACTTCCAAAATCCCAGCGCATTTCGTGTCCCGCCATTTCACTCTGAATTCTGGATCATAAACCACCGGTGCATCAATGTTGAGCCAAAATCAGGTAGGCGCCACATACGGTTCAATAGTTCTGATGGTCTGATACGGGCGGGAAGTGGCGCAAACGGACCAAGATAGTTGGTATTCCAGGTCGTGCCGCCATAGACTAGCGAGATACGTATCTCTGGCTGTTTCACAGAACTCTGCTGCCAGACCAGCGAGGGCGATCGACTTGTCAGTTAGATATGTGAGATGACACTTCGAGTAGGCCGTTCACAAAGTCGGCCAAGTAACTCGCGGTTCGAGGTTCTTTAAAGAGTTCAAATGTGACCAATGTTCCGCTCGATAAATCTTCTCCATATATCCCGGATCCTTAAGAAGAGCTTCTATCTTTTCCTTGCGGCTGGCATCCACGGGGGAAAGATTTCATATTTGGCCTACCCTTTGCTTGTGGGGTGACTGATTTCTGTCAGGAGACTCTTCTGAGGCGCAGGTCCAGCAACATGCCCAGTAAATTTGGGACTTTCCAAATCCCAACTGTCATGGTGTTGAATAACGTTCTTCAACCACCCATGCTCTCGAGTTCAAATGTGCATCTTCGATGTCTTCTTTTTTCGAATGCATATCGGTATGTTGAATGATCTTCAAATTGATACTCTTCACCTTGTAGAGTTAGGATAGTCGGGGCTTCCTTTGGGGAGAATAAGCCATCGGAACTGTCCGCTGCCCTGGAAGCGGCGATATTACAGGCGGAATGCTTGTCGATATATCCCATGACAGATGATTGAGACTTCCAATCGTCTTTATCGTTTTGGATGATACACAGTGAATCAGTCCATATGTATCGCGTCCCTAATGCCGCTGCAACAACCAAGGCATCGCGGTAGGTGGCAGGTAGAACGGAACAGAGGGAAGGCGGGATTAGATCCTGAAGGTTTTGTTTCGTAAGGCTAATATGGTTGCTTGATTCCCAGCAATGGCTAAGTGTGAGATAATCCGCTTCTCCAATTCTGTCTCCCAGCACGAGCTGCCATTTCTCGACGTTTCCCTTACTGTCGGTAATGATCTCAACAAATCTTTTAGGTACGAACTTAAGCAATTGATCTGTTGAGCTTTGGCAAAAAGGATGAGATTCCAAATATTCGTGGAACCATTTGCGCCACAAATTGGTGGTTTCGGATGTCGACGACAAATGCAGGTTGGTTTGACTTGTGACATCGTATTTCCCATCGGACCATGCTTTCCTCATTCGATAGCGGGCCTCCAAGTGAACATCTCCATAAGAACCTTCGAACAACACTCTCCTCATCCCCTATGGTCGCAAAGAAACCGTAAGCCGGAAGTCATGTGTTGTGTTTACCTTCAAAAGCCTGTTTTCGGTCTTGCTTGGTCTTTGATTGCCAGTCATTGATTTCAACATCTTGCGACAGATGGGGCATCCAGACCCGGCAGATATTTAAAGTTCTGTGAGATCATTGTGTGTCTTGACCTGTCTTGACGCTTTCCCTATATCGCTCGTTGGTCCCAACTCGTCATTGCCGATAAGTATAGCAGCTTTGCAAACTTGACAAAGCATGTCGTGCTCTAGACAAGCGATGATTAGAGTCTGGAAGATGGACAACTATCCTTTGTCACCGGGTGCGAAAGTTCGTGTCGATACGCGTGCTACAACTTTCGAAATGACTATACTTCCCGCACTCACGTGAGCCTCGTCAAAACGCGATAAACGCTAGCCTCAACCCTAGTGTTTAAGCTTATTACTTAAATTATCAACCTAGACTCCTAATACAATCGGTAGAATACCCTTCTTGATACTTCTACAAGATACGAGGACAAGGAATTTATTGCAACTGGTCACGTCGATGGAAGGTCTTGACCCCGGACAGTTAGCTCAATGCATTATTTAACTATCGCTATATCTCATTGGATCGATTCAATGACGCTTCAAATTAACAGCACCAAACTATGTGTCGCCTCTGTTCTTTAGAGTTTGGGATAACACGACTCTCCACTTATACATCTATCATATCCTGACTGCTTTACAAAGTGAATCGTAGGACCAAGGATCAAACAGTCTAGCTGTTGTCAGAGACTAGGATACATAAGACCTCAGCAGTACAGGGAACCGAGATCGAGTACAAAGCGTACCAGAGCTTGGGTTAGTATGAGCCATCCCATTCTCCTTGCTTCCAATCTTAGTTCCGTTCTTAGATTTCAATACTACCGATTTATTACATCAATAGCAGAACTGCAGATGTCAAAATATCATATTCATATCCAACTTCCTGTCATCGGTCGCCATCGAGCCCATTCGAACTAACTGAAGACTAACACTTCGTTTACTGGATAAGCTCCCATTCCTCGCCGTGGCCTTCGACCTTGCTAATCAAAGCACTACCAGAGTTTCCAGTCTCTCCCTGCGCAAGAAAGTTCCTCTTGAGGTCGCTGTAGTACATACGGCAGCTGTGGCCACTGAGAACGACCTCACTGCTGTCGCTTACAGAAACATACTTCTGGTTGCTCTCACCACCAACTGGAGCAATGGAAATTTGGTCACTTCCAATGAGAACAGTCTTCTTGTCGTCATGATCTCCGTCAATGCGGAAGATGAAACGAGTGCGTCCCTGGGTAGTAGCCCAGATCTGATCGTTCTTGGCGAGCCAATAGAGATCTGGGTTGGACTTGGAGCGGATGTAGAAACTAAATTGTGTCGCATAAGTAAATGTTTTATCTTAGTGTAGTATCATAAAACATACGATTTGCCACTAACGACATTGGCACGCTCAGGTTGGTGGAAAACCTCAAAGTTTGAGGATTCGCTTGTGTCCTGATTGCTCAGATGCGCGATCATGATCTTGTCCGCCATTTCAGGGGCGAGATTCCAAGCGTTCGCATTGCTGCTCCAAGTGTAGAAGTCAGGCGATAAACGCACAACGTTATTCTTGTCAATGGAGGACGCCTCGCGCCACCATTCATCAATGACTTCTGCATTAGGTGCGGCAATCATGTACCGCCAGCGTCGCTTGTCTGTAGCCACCTACAAGCTAGGTTAGGATTTTGAGGGACCTTTTCATTTATGCAATACAGTTTGTAGCGACGTACGTATTTGACATATGCGTAGTGAACCATTGTGAGCGTAAGTGTTGCTTACGCTTAGGAAGATCGTTGTGCTGGAGGTTGTAGAGTAATAGAAGCTGACGCTGATAGTAGGATGTGGAAAAAGGTGAGGATGCAAGCGCTTCATAGCCTAGTCTTTATACTTGTTGTGATATTAAGGATCCATGGTCCTCTACGAGGGGGTGGTGAACATCGGGGTGTCAGGTTGCAGCTGATTTTGCCTGCTCGGATACAACATTCTACGCTCAGACCCAATGACATTTAAGACATTACATCATGTTGCCTTCCCTCCTTGACGTAGGACGGAATGCGAAAGGCTGGACTTGGAATGTAAGGGTTGAGCGTGGCTTGCTGAACGTCTTGGCTGACTAGCATACATCAACCATTGTAAGCTCACCTTCACATTGTCGCCTAGAAGCGAAAGGAATTACTTCGAGTTCGAAGACATTATGAGATCTAGCCAATGAAGTTCGGCTGATTGCTCCGGAGCTGTGCATTGGTCCAATTAACTCTCTCATATGCCAGAAACAATGACGAATGAAAGTCATAGATAGCGCTTAGGATGAGGTCCCAAGTCGGCGATCTTAGATCTGTTGTTTTACAAAGTACCCTATAGAGACTGTTAATTCGACAATCAGGAAAAGAAATTACTTTGAGGCCCGAAACCTAACATATGCAATGGGACTCAGCTGGCTTGAAACTATTGGCTCAGTTGACTCCCTCAGCGATTTATCAGTTCAAGAGTGCGTCGGCTTCTACTCGCGTTCACTAAGTTCATTGGAAATATGTGGACTATAGTTTTGGCCGATCACTTAATGCTTTAGTAAATACCGGCTACCACTGATTGGACACGGAAGCCCAACTCCCGAGAACTTGATCTACGGAGAATCCATTTCAGAGGCAGATATACAACCGTGGCGTAGCTGAATATGTCAAAGCAACAAGCGAGTAAACTAATGCAAGTAAGCCTCAATGGGAGTGGCTAAGGAACGGGACGGCACGGCAACCCCGGCGTTTTCCACTTAAAGTTCAATATGTCTCGGACTGATCGCCTTATCTAGGGCTCGTTTTAGTAAGAATCGTCGACCCAAGCGACGATCATTTTAAGGCGCAAGCTGATATGGTTGTCAAAACGGCTAGTAATCGTTGGAGGACACCAGCTGAAGCCGGGAAGCATGTGAATTTCATTGTAGATCTTGACTGATAAGATTCCATAGATGACTGAAAAGGAAAAGAATCGTCGAAATGGCTGACACTAGTCTCATCCAGGTAAGGCCAAGAGCGACAGGTTGACTGGTTGAGACTGTCTAAGAGTATCAGTCTCCCTTCCCCCGGTTTCCTGTACTAGGAGAGTCAATTGACGGATGTCATCCAATCGATCGTGCTTATGGTGATCTGAGAACCGGTGCCATGGAAGTAAAAATGATCTGTCAAATCAAGTGAGGGAAAGTGTCAGAAACGAGGCTGGGCCGAAGAAACTAAAGAAACTACAGCGGCCGCTTCCCCGCGGCGATTGGTACCTATTCCTCGGCAGAGAGACCTCAGATCTCGATGGAAGATGTATTAAGTTATAGCACTGACGGACTACGACTCCAATCTACATTGCGATGGTAAGGTGAACTGTTATTGATCAGCAGTGACGAGGCGGCTGAGCTGAGACATTGCATTGCCGAGGGTAGTTGGCACCGGCGAGGTTCAAGGTTTGTTTCCAAGGTTAGAGGCAAGACTGAAGATGAAAAAGGACAATAGAGGTATATAATACGAATGCCTATCTCATGCACTGTCCAGATAGACAACCATCACTTTCAATACTCTCTTCTCCCTACACCTCTTGTTTATTCTCAACATGCACCAACATTGGAAGGCTATCCTGACGCTGTCGGCTCTGGCATCGAGCACAGCAGCAAAGGATATCCCTTTGGATGCTCAGCTTATTCTTCAGCAACCCGGTCTACCATCCCTGCTTAGCAACAATGGTACTGGGAAGGGTCTCGACATCCCAACCACTCGTCCAATCAGATCTATCGATCTGAGTGAGATTGTTCCCGCGAAAGACTCTGCTGGTAACCATCGCTGCTGTCCCATTGGAACAGTCAACGACGGCACTGGCTGTGTTTTTCCTGAGTCTTCTGTTTGCCCCGAGGGTACGTACCTCGATGGCAACAACTGCATCAGCAAGGACCCACCCAGGTGTGAAGAAGGTCTTGTCTACAATGGCCGAAACTGCATTGGTCCTGGGCCCAGTTGTCCTCCTGGAAGCTGGTTCAATGGCGACGTCTGTGAGTCTGAGGCTGGACCTGGATGTAATTCTGGCTTCAGATATGACCAGGGTGTTTGCATTTCCCTCGCTGATCCGGGATGCCCTCCTGGATTTACTCTCAAGAACCGTCTTTGCACTTCAAGTACACCACCCCGATGTAACCCTCCTCTCAAATTCGAAGACGGGAGCTGTGTCGGTTCTAAGCCTCCATCATGCCCCCCCAACACAAAGCTCTCAGACGGTAACTGCATTGGCGAATCCCCTCCGTCTTGCCCTCCCGGCTATACCATTGAGAACAATGTCTGTACTCATGAGACTAAGCCAAATTGCCCTGTTGGCTCATACTTTGATGGTTCTACTTGTGTATCGGAGAGACCCCCTTATTGCAAGCCCGGCTTCTTCAATGGCAAAGTCTGTGAAGACAAGCCGTCCTGCCCACCCGGTTTTGACTTGAACGGGAGGGTGTGTTCTTCTGAAAGCAAGGCGACTTGCGAGGTTGGCACATTCTTCTCTACCGATGACTCTACTGGCAACTCTGCTTGTTGTCACAAGAACTTCCAGTTCAACGGAGAGAAGTGTTACATGACAGCCGAGAAGGAGGATGAATGCCCTCCAGGATCCCACTACGATAACGGAAGATGCTGGATTTCTCCTCTGGCGGAGCCGAGTTGCCCTACCGGAGGAAAATTCAACGGCAAGGTCTGCATCGTTCAGTCAGTACCTGAGTGTCGATCCGGGACATACACTCATGGGAAGTGTCTTATCTCTGAGGATCCCAGTTGCCAAGGCGGTGCTGTCTTTGATGGTGAGAAATGTGTTATCGAGAAGCGCGCGACTTGCCCTCCAGGTTCGTCTCTTAGTGGCAAGAAATGTATTTCGAGTCATGACCCAACCTGTGAGCCTGGCCAGATCCTAACTGGAGATCACTGCACCCATGAGCAGCGCCCTGAATGTCCCGAGAAGTCAACACTTGTGGGTAGATACTGCAAATACCCTGATCTTCCTTACTGTGAGGATGGTACCAACCGACACGGTAACGACTGTACCTCTCCAGTGACCCCTGATTGCCCGGCCGGAAGCTCCTTCAACGGGAAGAGCTGTGTTTCTATCACTCGTCCTGAATGCAAGCCTGGGTATATCTTCAACGGCTCTACTTGTGTTTCTGAGAAGGAGTCTCCGGACTGTCCAAAGGGCATGCATTTCGATGGCACTAATTGTGTGTCGAAGAAGCGTCCTGACTGTACCAATGGTCGAATTTTCAACGGACGTGCCTGTGTTGACAAGAAGGACCCTTCATGCCGTGCAGGTCTCGTCTTCGATGGTACCAGCTGCGTCTCCAAGTCCCCACCTAAGTGTGAGCCTGGCACAACCTGGAACGGAAGCAAGTGCGCATCGGAGAAGAACCCAGGTTGTTCTCCCGGAATGACCTATAATCCTGAGGCTGAGACTTGCGACTCGGAGACCAAGCCTGATTGTCCTGTGGGTACTGAGCTTCGCGGCGATATTTGTGTGTCGCTGAAGCCGCCTCAGTGTCAGAACGGAACGATTCGCAAGGGGGGCAAGTGTGTGTCTCCTGATCCTCCCGAGTGCCCTCAAGGTCTTACTCCCAGCAATGGTCTTTGCGTCTCCCCTAAGCCGCCTGGGTGTGGTGAAGGTACTATCTTTGACGGCAAGCGATGCGTTATTGGCAAGACACAGGAGTGTTACACCTTGCATACCTGCCCTCCTGTTGGTGCTGCTGGATTGTCTGCTCCGCCTGTCCAGATTCCTCTAGCTGCTCAGTAGATTACATTCTCTTTTGTCATCATGTACCAGTTGAGATAGGAGGCCTAGTGAACATGCAATACCTCTGTGCTGTCGTCTATTGCGCCATGAAGCAGAAGTCTAAATTCTATTATATACAAGAAAACACAAATTTCGCATGCATCTAAATCACAGTAAAGGCAACACCTCCAATGATACCCGCTGCCATCACACCTGTTATGACCACAGCTAGTACCTTGTCCATCGCCGTGATGGTCTTGTATTCAGGTTTGTCATTGCTGACATCAAGTCCGGTGTTACCAGCATTCGGATTTCCTTTAGACGTTCCGCCAGTCTTTGTCGTTACAGGCGGTTTGGCTTTCGGCACGAGGGTATACTGGATAGCCTGTAATGCACTCATCTGCGGTCCGACGCCAACGATTCCATCGAACTTGTCGGACAACCACGTAAAGCCACAGGCTGTACCTGCTACGCCCTTGAAACCCTCGGCAGGCGCTCCTGTGCAGACAGCAGCAGCTTTTTGCGCAGATGCTCGCAGGATCTTCATGATGCGCTCGGAGGTATGGGGCGCGATGAGTGAGGTTGTAGCCATCCATCGGGTTAGATACCCTTTGAAAGTCTGTTGATCCAAGTTGCACAGCTTGTGTTCCTCGCAGAATTGTTCGTAGAGAACACCGTTCTTGGTGAATTTCACCTCAATATCCTTCAGTACTCCGTCGACAGCAGTTTTCCACTTGGCCTTCCCGGTCAAGTTGTACATGGCCGCAGCTCCGTAGAGATAAATGCCGGTATTGTAGGACCATTGGTTCGTGTCCATGGAGCTGGGGCATTTGCCGGCGAAATGAAGTCCATCCAGAATCTGGTAGTCCTTTGTGATGAGTCCCATCTTTTCCTCCCAATTATAGACTTTCTCAGCCCAGTCTGCATATGTGCTATTTCCAGTATAGCGGGCGAGGCGCGCAGCGATATTGAAGAAACAGCCGTTGGAAATCGAATTCTTGTAGTCGTATCCCACATTCCAGGTAAAGATTTGCCAACGAAGACCACCGCCGCAATGTTCTGTATCCCAACGACTGACATATTCGTTGAAAACAGCTTGAACCAGTGCAAGCCACTGTGGCTTATCCTCTGGAGGATCGGGAAACTTGTGCTCAGCAGCCGACATAGCGGCGACAGCCCAAAAGCCTTGATCGTCGTTTCCTTCTGTCATAGTCTGGTTATCAGGCATGTAGTCGTTCTCAGTGCCGACTTGATGTATCATAGCTTGTTTGGTGATATCGTTGTAAGTTTCATCGCCCGTGAGCCACCAGTAGTCGATCAATGTGCCAAACATTCCTCCTGCTATCCACCAGTAATAAGGGTCTGGTAAATTTCCTGGTACGTCGCCAGTATTATTTCCAGTATAGTATTTTACCAAGCCGTGGGCGACAGTGCTCGCGGCTTGTTTGATTGACTCTAGACATGGTGAGTTATGAAGCACTGGGAGAACCGGCAGACTTACTCTCATCATCCCATTTCACATCGACAGCGCTACCAAGGCCAGCCAAGGCTGAAGTCACAGCGAATAAATTGAGTATTGACGGTTTCATGTTGTCGACAAATGATAAGCAACAGAACAGAGCCAAGCATCAAGTGAAAGACTGGGCGAATGCCAAGTTGTTTCTTGTCTATATATCTCCTGGACTTGAAAATGAGAAAAGGAGGAGGTCAAATGCCAAGCTTCTCGCTTAAGGACATACGAAATGGGGAGTTATTGGTCAATGAAATGAGGCCTTTTTAGGACAGCGGGTAGAAGCGAGTGGCGGTGATCCCTAGTCTAAAAATGGATGTGAAATACGATTTCAGGTTGAAACGAGGCAGTGCAAAGCTGTAATTAAACGAGTAAAAGGAACAATAAAGATCACAACTGTGCCTGGTAGAGCCTGCGATAATATCAGCAGAAGATGAGAATTCCCTAGAGTGCAAGCCACATTTCTGCCATTAAGCATACATTTAAAGTGAATTGTCTCCATTGAATAAACAGCAACTTCTCCGTAATGTCTGTCATGGACCTCAGTCCACTCTCGCTCTAGAACATTAATCGCCGGTGTACCCTTGCCTGGTACGGTGAATCTCATACTAAAGAGGGTTAGAGACTTGCTAACGTTAGACGGGAGATTAACTTTAATTTCAAATACGGTGTGGGGCCCCAGCGTCGCCTCATGCAAACCCCCTTAAGATCCTGCAGGGACCAATACCCTGGGGGATCAAATCCTGTGTCAAAGGGAACAATATCTTTGTGACTTTCTCTCGTTATCTCTGATGCTCTTCGTGTCGGTGCGATCTGTGTTAAGTCAAGTCCCATGATTGATTACAGTCCCGGTCTTTGAAGCCGCTACTGAGAGCAGATCGTTGATTGTAGTGTCTCGTGAGGTATTTAAACCTTTCCCTGATAACATGATCCTGATGCCGTGACTGGTTCAGGTTTTTGGATGCATGCGCTTCGATGGAGATTACTTGTGGACCAGACAGCGTTGTGTCTTCAAGTGATGCGCTGGTGTTGAGCAGCCAGATTCACAGGTCAATGTTCGTCGTATAGCGCCCCTAGGGTGCCAGACTAGAGGTATAAGAGACGAAATAATTTGATCACTTTATGCGAGCTTAGCCTAATAGTTAGGCTACTTTATTTTAGTAGTCTAAGCCTTGGAGAACATTACTCCTGTCACCTACCTGAGCGCGTTGGCGTGTCGCCTACTCGCGTCATGACCAGTTCGAGCTGTTCAGCCAATCAAGGTTTGAGGATCAACATTCATCCGAGCATAGAAATCCACACTGTTAACGCGAGACGGTATTGTGGCGGAACAGGCTTGTGATGGCTTTAGGGTAATTTTCATCCTTCCAGCCCATTCCCGCTCGACTAAGAATCACAAGTAACTAATTAGCAAAATGGAAAGGTTACATTTTTCTAGATGACTAGAATTAATTTCAGCTCTCAGAATACCTCTACTCTCAGTTCTGAACCCAGCAAATATCCCGCAAGTCATGTGTCTATCCGCTGATGAGATAGCTTGTACTCGGCCAACAGGATCGACCTCAAATTACATCTCAGCCTATGGGATCAACTTTAGTGTAGCCCACCGGGTACTCGCTGAGGACAGCGGATGGAGTGACAGAGGAATTGTCTTCTAAGGCCTAGGCTGTTACAAAAAATTGATCTGAATACTAGTCCTGGTCAGCATAAAGTGACTGAGCATATTTGTCTTTTAAGATTTTGGGGTCAATTCTTCTGCAGCCATGAGAGAAAGAGCCTGGGAATTGAGCCCAGAATATGACCTTTACCGAGGCTTTTCCGGCTGCTCGTGCACGTGACTGCGCTCCGGCTTCGTTGTACCCAGAGGCTCAACACCAAGCTAACCAACTTCAGTACCAAGAGTGGACCTTGCGATGACTTCAGAAACAATGAAACTTCAATCATGATCCCTCACCAATCGAGAAACGTACAAAGGCATGCTTGAAGCTGAGAAAATTCTTGAATAACAGAAGCCTTTCTAGTTCTCTATTCCGTTTAAGTGAATAAGTTCTCAACTGATAAATAACAGAATTCATATAGAATAAAAGATACAGAAGAAGGTAACAATCGCCCAAGCACCCAGCTATCTGAAACACTCATAGAAATTTACTTCATACACCTAGCAACTGCAAATCGCCCTCTTAGATGTGAGCACACCATTTACAAGCTCCCAATCAGTTGCCGAACAATACTTGTTACCTCTGGGACAAACACCCTGCCACTTATCACAGTCGGCATGAACACTACATTCCACCTCAGGGAAATCGTCATTGGGGTCATGTGTATCCTGTGGCGGTGCCGGCTTGGTACTCGTGGGAGGATCACTCTCGCAGTGGCAGAATGGAGGTGATGGGTTCATCGGGTTTCCGGTGCCACAGACAGGATGAAAACCTTCTCTGCACTCATGCGCCTTGCAGTCCTCGTCCGTCTTGCATTCCCCTTCATCGATGGTGGATGTCGTGGGCTTGGGCTCTTCAGCCGTGGTAGTAGTCGGTGGTGGGGTGGTGATAGGCTTGGCTGCACAACTGCAGAACTTGGGCATGCCGGGCATCTGCCCCAGTCTACTACTGCAGAACGATCTCTCGTCGTCGTTGCATTCCATCGAGCCACAGTCGTCGTCAGATTCACAGAGGATGGCTGTGCTAGTTGGTTCTGGCGCGCTGTCGGTGGTTTGTTCATCGGTGCTCGAGGTCGAAACGAGGGTCGAGAAAGTTGTGGGTGGTCCGGAAGTAGTCGGCAATTCCACGTTGCAGAAGCCCAACTCGTTGTCATCAGCCCGCCTCGCAAGTGGCTCCGGCCACACCCATTCAGGACTGACAATCTTTGGAGCGCCTGCTTTCTGAACCGTGGTAGCAATGCGCTGCCAAGATCTGTAATGGTTGTCATACTTCGCCCTCCAGTTTGCTTTCACTGTCTTATCCCTCTCATTGTTTTCTGGCATCGCAGTTATACGCTCATCGGCAGCTGTGAAATCGGCGGTGATTTGAGTTTGTAGTACGTTCCAGCTGTTGGCGAGCCTTGGGTTGATCGAGAATCTCTCCGTGCCGTCAAAGCGGGAGGTCATCAAGTCCTTGTACCGGTCTGCAAAAGACCATTTTCCGTTTCTTACAGCCTTTTCCTTGCAGTTCTTCTTGGCAGATAGATCCATGGCCTGTCTGTGTTGTGTTAGACTTGAGCAAATTGTGGTAAAGATGTTGACTTACAGGGCTTGGTAGATGCGAGTGTTTTGTCGAACCATAATTTCCTGGGAAACTCCCATGTTTGTTATCTGGACTCCTACGATAACCTGGTAGATGAGATCCATGCGCTCTGCAATGATAGCCATGATTGGGTTGATCAAGCTGTTTGCATTGTACGTCTTAATCTGGCCGTTTCGATTGGTTATCTGGTCGGGAGAAGTAACAATGCCCTATGTCGTGGGTTAGTAGACTGACAAGCTTTCGCTAGGATATCCGCTTACCTTGGCCTTGTTGGTCCACTCATCCATACCCATAAAGTCCTCGAGAAAGTTGGCCTCACTCGGTTGGATGACATCGCCGGGGTTCTGGGTCGCTCCTGGATACTTCATGAAGACATCCTTCACAAGGCTCATTGAGATGCCTCCATACTTCTTAAGATCGTTGCAACTGATAAAGCTTTGCTCCCGGTTAGGTATCGTGCCAAACACATCGCGGGTCCCTTTTCGAGTGATCGCCCTCCAGTAGTCCCTCAGGAAGCTTTTTTCAAAGACATGGTCGATAGTGGGCGATTTCATCCTCGCCCATGACGCTTCCTCGTTGTAAAGCCCTACGGCGTGTGGTCTACAAGTGTTTCTATTCATCTCCTTCCAGACCCATCGAGTGACTGCGTTGAGAGGAGAGTTGGCCTTCGCAAGATCCTTCTCGTTATTGAAGATGTCAGGACCAGAGGGGTAGTTAGGAAATTTGAACGATGTATCAAATAGTCCAGCCTCACAGTTCCCAACGCGAGGCTCCTGGTTCCTGTCTGGTCCATTCCACCTTCTAGCCAAGCCAGGTTCCGACTCTGAATCAAAGTCATCATCTGGAGCCTCCGGATCCGAGTTCTCGGCTTGGAACTCAGGAGGGCATACATCGCAACCGCTAGTAGTATCTCCCGTCGCGCTACAGGCATCCACTTCAGTAGTAGTTGTGGTACCAGTGACACTGCAACCAGTAGCGGTCATAGAGCATGTTGTAGTACACTCCGGAGTTTCAACACCACCTTGCGTCGTGCATTCAACAAGGCAGTTGCTGACAGTTGATGTATCGGTGCAGGTGGCAGTAGACTTATCAGACTTGGACGAGTCATCCTCGCCGTCGTCGTCGTTACCTGGCCCTGTAGTTGGAGGAGTGGAGCAGAAGGGAGGAAGGCAGGGTAGAGAGAACGGGGGAGCACCTGGGAGGTTGAACTGTGTGCCGCTCACATGAGGGAAGCCCCAGAGAATTAGACCTGCGCCGTCGCCATCACAATCCTCAGTATCTACCAAGACAGGGACCTCAGTTGGCGTGGTTGAACCATCAAGAGTGGTAGTGATCCAAGTATTAGCTGTCCATTCAGTATGACCCGATACACAAGTAGGTGCCCAATCAGCTGGGACTTCAGTCACTGTGGCAGTTGGGGCGGGCGGCGGCTGTGCGGACGTGACTCCCGGGGCTTCGGTAATTGCTGGAAGGTCTGAGGCTCCAGTAGATACTGGCAGAGAATCGGTGACTCCAGCGTCAGGCTTGGTGGTGGTTTCAACAGCAGGGACTGAAGGAACGTTGGAGGAGGCGGACTCAGTAAGCTGGGGCTGCTCGGCAAGAGTAGTTTCTGTTTCGGCGCCGGATTCGGAAGGCTGGGGCTCAACTGGCTGAGAGTTGCCGAGACCAGTAGTCTCAGTAGCAGGACCAGATTGTGTGTTAGGTGCCTCAGATCCGGTGGAAGAATTGACAGCTGGTGGACCAGAGGCAGATTGGGATTCGACAGGCTCAGAATTGCCAGGAGCGGTGGTTTCGGCGGTAGCTGGCTCAGTAGCGATGGAAGTCCCATCGTCTGGGTTGCCAGTGAGTGGCTGGGATTCAATTGGTTGAGATTCGTCAAGAAGAGTGGTATCGGCAGCAGGAAGGGTAGTTTGCAATGTAGGTTCGGGCTGGGGGCCTTCGTTGGACTCAGAGGCACTAGGATCGGTCTGCGTGTTCAGTCCAGTCTCGACATCAGTGGCCTCGGTAACAGGACCAGTCTGAGTGATGGCTGGCTCAGTTCCAGTAGAAGCATTATCGACTGGGGAACTAGCCTCAGAACCTGTAGGGACAGGACCTCCTGTCAGATCGGTACCAGTAGGAGACTCGGTCCCGCTGTTACCAGGGTTAGGACCACCAGTCATGGTAGCATCAATGCCAGTCTGAGAGACGGGAACGGACTCGGAGACCTCACCACTGGGGGCTTGAGAAGAGATGGCCCCGGATCCAGCCTGAGTAGTGTTGTCTTCGCCGGGAAAATTCGTGACATCGGGATTGGCGACTGCAGACGTGCCTGTGACTTCGGCAGTGTCGACTGGAGAACTTCCCGTACCCTGGGATTGAGAACCAGAAGTTTCAAGAAGAGAGGAGGTCTCTCCAGTAGCTGTGCCAGGAAGACCACTTGTCTGAGTACCAAACACTGCGCTAGCGGTAGTCTGATCACCGTCAATTTGACCTGGAATGTCACCAGTCTCAGTACCAGTAGGTACACCGCCCGGAGGAACAGTGGCAGAAGCATCGCTAGTCCAAGTTCCAGAGGGACCATCGACAGATGTCTGGTCGCCAATAGTACCAGGAACGCCGTCGGTTTCAATACCAGTGGGTGCATCGACAGAGGTCTCTTCGCCAGCAGCAGGGAGACTGACGCTGTGAGAGCCAGAGGAAATACTAGCAGAAAGATCAGTTCCAGGAATATTCCCTGTCTGAGTGCCTCCAGGCTGTGTTTCCTGGACTTGGGTCTCTGTGCCTACAATAGCAGTCTCGGTGTTGCCCGGCTGTTGGACACCGGTTTCAGGAATACCGCCAGTGTCAGTCTCAACTTCGCTCTTTCCTACATCGCTACTTGTGGAGGGTAACGACACAAACGGAACGGATCCAGTAGAAACAGCTCCAGACAAAGGACCAGTTTGGTCTGGCTGGCCATGGACTCGCGAAGTTGAATCCGGGCTGGAATCAGTCGTCAGTGAGCCTGGCAGGTTGTAACCGGGGGCTGTTCCTGGCTTGCATGGGCTAGCCAGGGCACTGGTTGCCCATACAAGAAGACTAAGCTTCATGATGAAATAGTAACGAATGTGTCTAAAGAGTGACTGTTATCTGGTGATAATTACTGAGATCGATCCATGTCTGCTAGGCCTCGCTCCTACGTCTATATACATCAGTGGTATGTCACCATACGACTTTATCTTATCTAAACGCCAGCTTCAATCTCTGCTACGGGTCACGGCAAGAGTCCCTGTCATCTCAACAAGGATGGAACGAATTTATTTACCCAGTCAAATCCAATGTTTTTCTTCGTACTCCACCTCCGCAGTTGCCGAATGAGCTGTGCACCTAACGTGAGGTAACGCTATGGCCCGAATCTGGTAAATGCGATATCTACGGTTGCATTGATGTGCGAAAATGCTATACTGTAATATGCCATTACCTAACTCTCGTCAGGGTGTCATAAGAATTAGCTGCTGAGAGCATAAGAGACGAAATAGCTTGGTCATCTTATGCTGACTGAGGCCAGGGCTTAGGCTACTTTATTTCTGTACCCTAAGCCTCAGAGGACAATTCTTCTGACACATTGCTAGCGTACCCTTGCTACAGAGTCCCAAGACGGGAATCACCGATAGTGGGCCTCTGGCGTGGAACGACCACAATCAGATTTTAGTTTAAAACAGATGTATTTCTGAATGACCTGATAGCTACTAGGCCTATTTCTTCTTGCCTCGGCTTCCATTGAGGTGAAAACAGCGTTCCAAACGCTGGATGGTCCTATCATTGAAATTGACTTCAGAGAAACAGGCAATAAAACGCCTTATTGCAACACTAAGAAACACAACTTGACCTAAAAGTCCTCAGTTATGAGGTATATATTTATCGTTCTCATCCTGTGTCGATCGAAGTTCAGGATCTACCTCGCAAGGACGTCTTCCCGCGAAGTTCACTACCGGTGGATAACTTGACTCGCATTGAGATACAACGGCGGTTAGGATGCTGAGCTGACTGATCATGGTCTCACTGTCTTGACTGTAAATGGAATATCACAGGAATTGTTTCAAGGATGTTCAGCGGGTAGTTCAACGGCAATTGATGTGTTGAGCGACAAAGTCAGTCAAGAAGAGCAAATATGCAGGTACAGTGGTAAAATTTCTCGCCAGTGAGATTTTAGTGCGTTTACTATACCTACATTAGTATGGTCGGGGTCCTTCGCTCAGTGTTAGCGTGTTTGATGTTTCATCAACTGATTCAGGGTCCATTGGGCTGAAAAAAAGGGACGAGGATCTTGATGCGGGGTCTTGACAAGCTACCTACCTCAAGGGTAACCTTCCCGCTTCACTCATTCATTCTATCATCCTGATACGTAGATCTCGAAATGGGAGAATGGCCACATCCTTTCTGCGCCCTTTGTGGCACGCTAATACTCAATGGAGGTTCTGTAGACCCAGAACCAAATATCTGGGACGTAAGCGCATGGTTGCACAACGCTTTTGCCATCGAAGGTCCCCAATGTCTAGGCGAACCTGTCGAATCATCCAGTCATCCAGATGAATTATTCACCTGGCATGAGGCTACCGGTCATACTGACTACGAGTTTGGCTGGGGCCACTTGACATTACTTCCCAGTGGAAAACCAGTGTTTCCGCACTCGGCTCATGGCAACCGGGACTTGGCGTATGTCGAAAGCGGTCATGTTTATCTTGGCTTCCACAGGGCTTGTGCATCAATCACTAGGCAGTTCGTCCAACGGACAACGGCCTACCCTGTCAAGTCCTTTGCCGACATCTGGATTACCCTCAACGGACGTTATTCCAAGGGTCCAGGTGGTTGCGGCGGTGATTATGCCCCTCAAATACCCGTCAAAACTGAGAGAGGAACATATATCTGGACTCAAGAAGCGGCATATTACCTGGGTTACTCGCACGGAATTGAATGGGTAAGTATCTACAGCCATCGCCTGTTCTTGTTGCTAACATCCCTTAGTGGGACTATGATCCTTTTTATATCCCGAACCTTACAAGCCGTCTACTAGAGAATCTGACTTCAGAAGAAACTCAACCCAAGCCTCAGTCAAGCAAGCCGCCAGAGGAATTGGCAGATGAAATTGTCAGTCAAATTGTATCTGGAGATTGGACTTCGTGTGGACCGCCTACATCACATACGCTGCCTCAGACATCCTGGAAAAGGATTCTTGTCCAGATCCCTTTCCTTTGGGATATCGATGTGGAACAAATCGAACATCTTCCTGATATTCCCGAAAGCCAACAGCGAGAATGGAACTGGGAAAGATTGGTACGGGGAATTCTATGCGGCCCTATCCCGGAGGGAAGATCAGAGTGCGAAAAGTCAGAGGGTGAGAAACAGACGCATAGTGTTTGGGATTACAGTCATGTGAAACTGGACCTACCCCCAGGCTTGACAAATCGCCGACGCATCTGGCAGATCTTGGAGGATATGAATTCTAAAGAACTCGATGTCCTGGATGAGCCGGACTTTATTGTTCTCGATAATCATCTGGATAGGTTCATTAGTCGGACAGTGAAGGATGGAGTTAATGTGGAGGATCCAGATACTACTTGTCTTGACTGGGAATCGCCTTCGTCTGTTGATGGGGATGTACGTAAGGAGTGGCTGGCACCCGATGGTTGGGCAGCGGCTGGTGCAGGAGATCTAGATTTATCTTGGTAATCAGTCATAAAATAGGAGTATTAATGCTTTGTCCCAATTGTCATCGAGATGAGATTGACAGCAATTATACTCTCTGCAAGTGTTCTGTTGCAGCTTTAGTAGAACAATTGCATGTCGATCAATATCCAAATCGGGCGAATGGTTTAGTGGTATAATACTCCCTTAGCAAGTTCGTCTTTCCGACAGTCTTCCTTCTGGGAGTGGTCCAGGGTTCGATTCCCTGTTCGTCCAACGTAGGTGGTTAGATCCCACCAGTCCATCTTTTTGCAGTTGTGGAGTAGGGAACTGGATAAACTAGCCATAGCGTGTTTTGAATCCTCGCCCCTTACATTACCACATACAATTGATTTAGAAAGAAATTCGCTATCTTGCTGTGTCGAGAGAAAGGTCAAGGTGAGCAGCGCAATCTGTTCAAAGACAAGAAGTCGCGCCATCGTCTCCTTGTCCGCTAGTGAAGGCCCTAGCTTTGTGCTCATGTTCGGCGTCGTGAAGATGTTATCACATCTTTTTATACACTCCCCTTGTTCTCAACAAAAGACACAAACCAATGGTCAATAAAAGACCCAACAGTCTTTGTTCATTAAGTCGCTGCAAGTGGATCTAAAAGACACAATAAAAAATGGCTGTCGCGCTACCCTATAAATAGGTTACAGTCACGTCTCATGCCCGAGACTCCTTCGCCTTTGAGACAAATTTAACAACATAATTTATTTTTACTTATTGGCTCCACCAGTTTCCGTTTCTCGCCTTCCTTTTCTTTGTCATGGTGCGAAGCCCTCAAGACCAATGTCTGGTGGCTGTGGTGTCTGTGTGCAAATGCCACGCCAGAGCTATCAATCAGAATGATCATGTAGCTGATCTTTCATCGAGGATCATGAACACACATCGGTTGTAGAGCGCGAAAAAGAGAGAAGAACTAAAGTCTGAAGTAAATTGATTCCATCGAGTCCAATTCATTCACCGCTGTTATCACGGAGGAAATAACCTCGTTACCAGACAGTTCCTCAAAATGTGCCTTATGGAAATGCGACTTTTTGTTGCACAGTACCCAGGTTTATTTCATACTGGCTAACAAAGGACATGATCCTAACTTCCATCTGCTTTGTTCAAGTCTCCGTTCTTTCATCTATTTTTGAGTTTTTCCGAGGCCCAAGTCCCGATGTTTACAGGTACCGTTCTTTCATCATTTCATTCAGTACGTATTGCCGGGCATCTTATAACCAGATCTGTCATTAGCGGACCCCGAACAGCTATCTGGTTTCTCATCATTTCCTCTCACCCACCTCTCTCTACTGTAGCCATCTATCATGGCCTACTACTCTGTTGTGAAACAGTGCCTTACGAGCCTGCGAGCCGGGGCTAAAGTCCTAGATGACCTGAAGAAACAGATGGAAGAAGACCAGGAGACCGATGAGCGTTTTGCCCAACGTCTTTTCTATTACAAGACACCAGGCGTCCGAAACAGCCGCCTTAAACGAAGTGCTATGTCGCCTCCACCGACATTGGAACAACTTACCCAATGGCGATTGGATTGGCACACCTACCAAGGGTTAAGAACGGAGTCCCGCCAGAAGATTATTGCCTGGAGCAATCAACTAGAAGGGCTTGTCAATGGGGTCAGAAGGCATGTGGGGGAGGATGCCGACCCGGAACGTATTACCCCGAGACGTATCCAGTGTAAAGGCGTACGCAAAACCACAAAAAAAGCTTCTATTCCTTCTCCCAGCATTTCCGACGACGAAGAAGAATCATCCGACGACGAAGAAGCACTCGAAGACCTGGTTAATTCCGCAGTCTCCGATGCCGGCAGCTCTTTCGCTTTCTTCTCGCTCTGCGACCTATCAACACTACCTACTACAACTTTGCAATGGCAACCATTCAAGAGTATGACGTTGACCTGATGGTCGTCCTCGCTTACTCCCGAGCGTGCGATGCCATAAAAGGTGAAGAATAGTGGCCGCCCTACTGGACAAGAAGCCCCCAACTGTGCTGGTGGATCACACAAGACGTTGTGGAATGGATGGATGAGGTACCTGGAGAGATGAAGCTGCAGATGGCCGAGGCGGGGATTGGTATTTCGGAGAGTGAGGGTAATGTCATTCGGGATCTAGCTGAAGATGCAGCTGCCAATATCATGATAGACAGTGGTGATCGGCTTGATCGGTTCAGAGGGCCCCGGTTCTGAGGTATTGGGATTACATGGGCACGTGTTTTGGAGAGGATGCATGCAGTGAAATGAGAAGAACGAGAAATAGTTGCAAATCAAAGACTCTAGCACTTCCTTGCTTGACAGTAGCTCTCTATTCGTACAGTTGACCGGAACAGACTATGGACGTCACGGGAGACGGCAATGGACACGAGAGGTATGGCCCTGGCATCTCACATTGCTTCATGTGTGCTCTTTGACTCACGATAACCTTGGTTCGGAACTTGTTGAGGATCAGGTTCATCAGGAAAGAATAACTGTCGAATCACAGTTCGTGTGATCAAAAGTCTTGTTTTGACTTGTGTACTCAAGGGTCTGTGCTTGGAAAAAACCCCAAAACAGTGTGTTCGTTGGAAACAGAACCCTGCCTGTGATATTCGAAATCTTCAGATTTGAACATTGAACGAGTGTTCGGGGCCACCAGCGATGTGCATCTGGGTCGGTAGTCAAGTAGGAGACTTGGTCGGCGTCGGGGCACCTATGACTTCCGACGCGCGGTTGGAGGACTGTAGTATACAGTTAGTATCCATTTTGTTGGGATCCGATCCTAATGACTCGAAGTGGTTCTTATTCGGCAAACCTGGACAGAGGTCTGACATGCCGCCAGGCACTGATCTCGATTTCGCCCTCCGTAACTGAATCATCTGGAGAATTTTTAGTTAATGATGGAACTCTATACTCGGGATTCACTTTTGTTAAAGTCCTGCGTGTGAATCAAAATAAAAAGGTCAAGCTGACCTGAGTTTAAATGCAAGTTGGAACTAATTAGCGCATCACCCCAGCAGTAAGTAATATTTCAGTGACACAAGGCCTGGAAGTCTACATTTATGTAGGTAAGTACATGGAAGTTATCTGTAAACGATAGCCGAGTGATGGTGTTAGTTTATCTTGCAACAGCGTATTGTAGAGAGCAAAGCTTTAAATTCTTACACTACTACAATAGAACTAAGAGTATCGGCATTAAATTCGAAGGCATCTTCCTGAAGTTCTTCCGCCAATCTGAAGCATGCTTCAGGTGTCTCATGGTCTTCATGTGTCTCATGGTCTTCAGGTGTCTCATGGTCCCAATCATGACTTTGCCTGCCCAACTCGCAGAAGCCAATCCTAGTGTATTGCCGGTCCTGTAATTGCTTCAGCATCAAACAGCGAATTCGTGTTTCGCTCGCTTCCAGTATTGGTGCACAATAAACTTCATCTCCTTCCTTCAGACCGTCATTCTCCATTTTGGAATCCATTCTGCATGTTGCTGCCCTCATGAAGCCATGAATCCGACTCATTCCCCATTGGCGTTGCGATTTGCTATTGCCGGTCACCATGATCCTGAATAAACGAACTCGTATTTCCAGCTGACATACTCCAACCCTGCCGAACGGGTCGCTTGTTTGTAGTGGGCAGACCACGTTGAGAGGGGTGCAAACAGGTCGTGCAATCGTGTCACTTTCAGTCCAAAAAAGTACCATCCATGAACTACGGGGAAGATCGATGGATGCCCAAGACCAAGACGGAGCACGATACTGTGCAGGCCTCCACCCTGGTCCCCCGGGACCCGTGATGTACCAAAGAAGGTCGGAAAGTAGGGATGCCTTCCAAAGTCCAGCTAGGTAAGTGTCATGGGTCGCTTGTCTGTAAGTCTGAGCCAGGCCTGAGAGCGCGGGCAGTTTATCATTTGGATTTGACAAATGCCTTGTCGTGTAATCCGCAAGGATATCCTTCCACCATTTCATGGCTTTCTCTGGCTCTGTCAGATCGAGTCTCCCTGCTATAACTGACCGGAAGCCGGTGATACTATCGCCTCTCCACGCGCACTCACAAGTGAAAACCTCTCGGCATCTCCAACTGATATCGTGTTTCCCATAACGTAAGACTCTCGGTGGAAGTATGGACTCTTGAAAAGTCCAACCTCGGGTATCAATCTCATATCTTTCACGACGATCGACTCTGTCGCGATGAGGTAACCTTTCTTTTGCATACACCATCACTCTCTTTCCAGAGTCATCAGTCGTTTCCATTTGAATGCACCTTTGCGGTAGCATGGGAGAAAAGATACCGCTTTCCATGGAGGTAGAGAGCTCAGCGTATATAGTAAAACAGGAACCCCTGTAGATGTCTCCCATAGCAGAGTTCTCCTTCGCGAAGTCCCGCTCTGTAGCCACTACCTGATCGTCTGTCAAGCTTTGATGTTGTTGTAAGATGCATAATGTATCTATCCATAGATATCTGACATTTAAGCGTCGGCGAATGGTAACAGCATCTTGGAATGTCTTTGGGATGATACCCCAAGGAATGCCAGCTTGATGTTTGTGTATTGTTGTCACAGTACTGATCAATCGGCGGTGTTTGGGGTCTCCCCAGCAATGACTTAGAGCCAAATAAGGCCTTTCAGACCCGTCAGTTTCAATAAGATGGATATCGGTGTCCTGCAAATCGAGCAACCTTGCTGGGAAACGGCCGGACCTTTCTTTCCCGCAGCCATGATTGGCCACACAGTCGCGCAACCATCTCTCAGCCGTTCGAAACTCTGAATCTGAGTTGGTCGACGGCCCAAGGACATAGTCTTCGGGAAAGGTCCAGCCTTCAATCAGTACCCGGTCTGGGTCGTTGATATCCGTGAATATGTATATCTTCGCTGCTGAAGTAAGGGCACTCATTCCTGTTCCTGCATCGCGAAGGAATTCAAGGCCGGTCTCCTTCCGATTCACGATATCATAATTGATCTTGACCTGCATTTTCTCGATCAGCTCTAGGCGTTCATCTTCATCTGTGATGTCCTTGAACGTTTCTGTCAGATGCCCACCCATAAACGCTTCCAATACCTGCTGGAATATGATACACATACGGCACAATGGAGCTCTTGTGACATCGTCGTGAAACTCTTGGAGGCTGAAAAACATCCATTTTGACCGTCTTCTGGTACAAAACAAGCAGGCCAACAAGTCTGTAGGCTCGATGACAGTGGCAGCGACAGACTTATTTGGACTTGACATTTGTGAAATCATTACGCTTCGAAGTGAGAATCAACTTGGTCGACTGACTAGGTAGTCCAAGAAGGGATCAGACTCCCCTATCGATGGCAGAGATATGTCTCAAGGGTAAACTAGATGCAAATGATGATATGGGTAGCTTTATAACAAAATCAGCAGATTGTTAATCTGTTATACATTCATTCTTGGTCTGCTTATATCAGGTGACTTTTGGTTTGCTCGCAGATCCTCGCAACACCTTCCTACTTCGGCCCTGTCCTTGACTGCTGCAGTGTGTGGCGCCAGATCATTGGTCGGCTTCATGGACCGTGAGAATGAGGCGCAAGAGCAACAGGTTCATAGTGGTGCCTATCGATGTCTTGGTTTGAACTGTTCACCCGAGTTATTGGAACTCCCAAGACCTGAAAGTGAAAGCGGCAGTGATTGCTAAAAACATAAACAACAGGCTGACAGGCGAAAAACTCTCGGTGACTCCGTCAAATTACATTTCTGAATATATTTACACTTTGGATAAAATTTTATAACTGCTTCGCCTATAAGTAACTTTTTACTTTCTCCCTGCCTTGACACAAGGTTCAGGCTGGCACAGAGTAGTATAAACCTACCGCGTATAAGACTTCTCCAATCCTTCTGGAAACGTAAACCCACTCAAAAATAGCCTGTTATCACGTCGAGAGGATTTGCAGAACCAATACTTTCTCAAATCCTGCGGGAAGGCCACGATCCTTCGTTCCTATTGGAGTCTCTCAAGATGCTGGTTCCTGAAACCGCATGGATAAGATAACACATTCATGAACACTGATCGAACCTTGAAGTATACGAGCAGGTCCAGACGGTATACCTCGGGATAAACTCTGTCCTTCCAGTGAAAGCGAGAATTGCGAAACAGGCTCCCAATCGAAATATAAATAGCTGAATTCCACCTACCTACTGTGATTCTCAAGATGATTGTCATCCCACACTCATTGCTAGCCAGGTGTACGTCCCCCATCATAACATCGCTGATCGTGCCTGCTGGACGCAAGCCTTCATTATGACAAACATCACCCGTCTAAGCCCGGAAATAATACTCGGGATTATGGAACTCTTAGACTTGAGCGACATCTGTACGTTGATCAAAACATCACCTCTATTTCTCCAGCATTTCCTCACCCACAGACACCAGCTTCTCGAGTCGACCGCCAGCGATCTCAACCACCGCCTCGTGGGTTGCCACTTCTTTACCTTCCTATCAGCATTACACCTACGCTGCAGACAGTCCCACAATGCTCCGTCGTCGCAGTCTGAAGTGAGAGAAGCAGAACAGGCCAGTCTGCGTCTCTATCGCCACCAAGATGCCAGACTTGAGCTTTCTACAACGACTGAGCTGGGACTCATTCACGGCGCATGACAGCTTCTTATCGAGTTGGAGTGGGTCACAGATAGCTATGCGCCGAAGGCTTGGTGGGAAAAGCAGGACTCAAAAATGGTCAGCCCGGCAACTCTGGTTCTCTCCTTGAACAAAAAACGACGATTCATTCAGGCAGCGATTAATTTTGAGAGCTATTGCAGGATGTTCTTCCTTTGCGAAAAGGCTTTATTCAAGCGAAACGCATCAATAAGGCAGCTGTTCTTGAAAACCTTACATGGCTCCTTTGTGGAACAGGGGGCTTTCTATTCCATCACATACTATGTGTTTAATCAATATTTGACCATCATCAGTAACACTACCACCCATCTTTCGACCACGACGCCTTCATCAAGCGACCAGTCAAAGCAGAGAAGATGCTGGGAGAGACAAACACGAGTCGAAATGTTGAACTTTGCACATATTGTCACAAGTCAAGGCCTTGGCCTGTTATACAAAATGCAGTGTATGGACTTATTGGCACAAACACAATTCATGCTGGACTGGTTCTACAAGGTATCTCAAAGCCCTGATCCATTGGTACTTATGGTAAATGGAATCGACCTCCATCGAAAGGGGACTCTTGAGACCCATCCCTGGCAGCCATGGGAAGGTATAGAGAGTCAGTCTTACCGAAGTTTGGCACCATGGCGGCGCGGCTCGTACTTTTGGGATAGAGACCGTATACAGAGGCTCGGAGGAATCCCCCTCTAGGTGATTAGTTGAACTAGAATGAAGAACAAGAGTATCTCTTAACAGCAAAGCTAGGAAAAGTTTTCTCTCTAAAGTATCATCAATAGTGACGTAGGTCACGTCTCAGTAAAGTCAGGTGTGCAAATTGCATCAGCCACTGAACTCTAATAACAATGAATTGAACTAGAATGAGGGTCTAGAAAGCGATGGTGTTATTTGAAGGTCTACATGGGCGACCAGGCTTTAACATTCACATGTTCAGAGCCGCTCCTTCCTACCCGAATGGGCTCAGGTCATCAGACCAGCTTTTCACTTCGGTGCCACCCAAATCGATGCACACTCCCGGGTTCGTTTCCACAAGAACGACTTTGCCTTTGCAATCAGATTCAGTCCACCCTGCAAGGTAGTACTTGCCAACCTCTCCGATGCGTATAATCGCAGAGCCGGTCCCGGGAACAGTCCTGTTGATACAATTGCCTTGGGTGGAGAGGTAGCTGTAGCTCGCTGCACCGCTGCAGTCGGCTGAGTCGGCGTAGAGGCGCGCCCAGAACACGATTGGCTTGTCGGGAACACCTTGGGGCGAAGCCATAACAAGGCTTGCCAGGGCCAGATTGATGAAGGAAGTAGAATACATTGGCGGAGAGTAGGGAGGCAAACTGTGACACCTAGTTGGTCGGCGGCGTGTCTGATCTCGAGTCCAAAGGTTTGGATGCCCGATCCAATGGTTGTCAATGATGAGAATAGATTGAATTACTGTCGCTTGACTTGACTGAAAAGGCTCAGCTCTTGCGTTCTTATGATATACGAAAAACAGCAATGAAATTAGGCTATTTGGAGTTCCCAATTCGATGAAAGGCCGAGTCCTTCACATAGAATTACCCGATAACGCAATGATAATCTCGGAGGATTCAATAATGTAACCCAACAGCTTACTCTCACTCCTAGCACTAACTGAAAACATCCTGTAATGTTGCAGTGAGGGGAGTAAGCTATGTACGGTTAAGTATCTAGAAGGATTACTTTTGAATCCTGGAGTACAGAATGTAGCTAGTCCGTGAATCCTTCATGCCGGCCAGTGGCACACGACACTTCGAAACCAAAGATCAGTACTAAATTTGGAGCGCCCGACGTCTCCTGGTGGGAGTGACTGAGTGAAACAACACTTCAACATTCCCTTTCTGGTCCGGGTTTGGGGTCTTGTAAGCACTCCAGAATGCCTTTAACCGCCAACGGACGATTACACTCCGGAGACCGGAATTGGTCTTAACATCTGCAAGTCGAATAGTCATGACTACTTTTAGGAGGATGAGTGATCAGGCGGATCGCGAGAACCGAGGACAAGACAAGATTGGAGCTTGTGTCACAAGACTAGGATATCCTCATACCATGGACTTTCAGAACAGTGAACATGTTATTTGAGATCGATTGGTTATTAATTGAACAACCTGTGAATCTGATTTGAATGGTAATAGATAAGATAAGGATCCCGAGTCAAGATATACTTCTGTCAGCGACTGTCACCGTCAATTTCTAGTTGCCCGGCCACCTAAAGTGGGGGCATCACCAACTCACTCCATTTCAACCTCACACCTCACGCTGGTCTGAATGATTTGTTGACCATTTCCCGACTTCACCATGGCATACGAAGACGACAGTTTGATTCTTTCTTGGATATGCGACATCCCTTCTAATCCTCCGTCACCGTCGCAACCTCATCATCGCAAACGCACACACTCTGACTCTGAGCAGCTCGTGTCGCCGCCTTGTTCGCAAGAGTCGCGTCGTGCTGATTTGGGTGCCGAGATGCCTGTTCTACCGGTCAAACGGCCGCGTCTTCGCGATACACCGTCACGTTCTGAGAGTGACCGGCCGTCAACTCAACAATCTCCAAGCAAGTCACTGTCAGCTCTTGCCGTCGCCGAAGATGGAGTCGAAGTAGCGCCACTCCAGATCTCCGACAAACGAATCCCTCACTCTTTAATCGCTCTCTCCCGCAAGATCAGTAACGTCGTTGGCGTTGTTCCAAAGTACTTGGAAGTAAGTCAACTCACGTTCATTCCAACATCCAACTGACACACAGCAGGCCGAGATCGCCAAGCTGAATGAGGGTAGCGATTCACCCTACACAGATTTCGGATCCCATGTCTTTCATGACTCCGAGAAGACATACCCCCCGCATCTAGCCCCTACAATCGAACTCGCAGCTGTTCGGCGCATCGTCGCAGGCGCCGCAGACGCTTGCCGCAACCAGTTTGACGAATCTGGTTGGAATACTAGTGTGCACGCGCCGCTGCTGTATCTTGCCTTCTACGGTAAAGATTGTCGAGGGACACAGCTGCACGGGTTTCAGGCCTGGTATGTTCCTTATGAGACTTATCCTCCCTTGCCGTTAAAGCTAATTTGACTTCCAGTACCAGTGCCGGTGTTCAGCCTGCCTACCTCATTAACAACACCCAGGGTAAGAAGGTGGATTTTGTCTTCTATGTCGATGCCGAGTATGACAGCGATCCCCAGCCACATGAGATGATTAACAAAATCCGACCGAAGCTCAAAGACACCTCCATCAACCATTCCAGCCAGACAAGTCTCTGCGCTCACCCGATCTCTGTCAGTGTTGAGACCAAGAGAGACGGGTCCAACGCCGAAAAGGCACGCCTACAGCTGGCTGTGTAGCACGCAGCCCAGTGGCGAAACTTGGTCAAGCTTTTTGGTGACAAGGTCGACGAGCTGGAATTCATTCCCGGCATCATCGTCCACGGGGACCAGTGGTTTCTCGTTGCGTCAACCTACAGTCGTTCTAACAACAAGACCGTAAGTGTTCTTGCACGTTTACTTCACTAGCAATGACTGATTGATATTACAGATCCTTTGGTATTCACGTAGCTGTTTCGGATCAACAGATGTCTTGTTGCTGACCTTCAAGGCGGTCGCTGGCATCCAGCACCTACGAGCTTGGAGTGATGAGGTCTTTTGGCGGTGGTACAAGGATCATCTTCCAGCCGCACACGTGTCTCTGTGTTCGGCGAACACATCCATTACTTCGACAGAACAACCATAGGTGGATTCGACCGTTCAGGATTCGTTCCGTCTATTAGCGCGTGGGCACCTTTTATTAGCCCCACTGTCTGTGTCCCTTGTCGCTGTTGATAATGGCATCAATTTGGATATGGAGACTGTGGAACAGTTGGTCTCGTGAGATGATAGAACTGATTGGCTAGACTCTTTTAAATGCGGTAAAGAGAGAAAGAATGTATCAGATTATGTAGTCCCTGTACTTGAGAGCTCAATAGACACCCGGATAGTCTTGAGATGATGCAATCCAGGCTACGACTAGATCTCGCACAACGGTCTTGCCCCATTCAACGTGTATGATGAAGAATGTCTCAAATGTAGCGCCGATTCCCTTTAACATTCGAAAGGTATCTACCAGGACCTAGAGGTGGCTTATAGACCACCGCATGCTCTTATTCATCTCCGGGCACTTTCTGAAATGGGTCAAAGATTGACCATCCGCCTGCTGGCTACCAACGCCTGGCTGCTTTTTTGAGCTTGATATTTCAGGAACATTGTCTTCAAAATATACAGATGAAAGGATAAAATGGATTAATCGCGTGATTTGAATTGAGTGCCCCTGCTATCATTCTAAATACAGTGGCCGTAAACCCCTTCTCGCCAACAACAAGGCTACATACTGTTCATCTTCAGAAGGGAGTTGTAAATCATATTCAAGCATTTCCTTGTCCCATCCTACCCAGGCTCTACCAATCACACCCTCATTCGTTATTGAACGATTCCCCATGGCAATGGAGATCACTGTCTCCAAGTTTAGGAAGCCATACTCCTCAGAGCCCTCAAGTGTCTTAACCACAATCTCCCACGCCTCGAGCTCATTGGAAAGGCGACGTATCTGCTCCTCAAGATGGAAGAGCAACTGGCTTGCCCACTTCAACTCTGCCGTAGCAATTCTATAGCTGTCGCTTTCAATACCAAGTCGCTGTTGTAGGAATTCACCCAGCTTCACCGTCAATTCGCTGACCCTATCAAGAGATTGGTGAGCTCTGTGAAGAGAGATGTCCGAGGATCGAACCATGCGGTGTATGTCAAAGGTGGTATCGGACTGTATGTCCAGTGCCCCGTAATAGAGCTTGGCAATGTCTCTCGGCGGTCGGTCCATGCCCTTTCCAAGTTCTCTTATACACGTGTCCAGGATGCTCTCCAAAAACTGAAATGTGTACCAGTTTGTTATCATGGAAGGATGTAATAATCTGAGCTCTCCTTCGAGATCCCGTATCATAGATAGGAGATCATCGATATCAGCTCGTTCTGCTTTACCGTACTCGGCGAACCCTATATCGCATGCGGGAGAGTCCCACCAGTTCCTCCAGGGATCATCTCCGCCATGACAGGCTTCTGCCCATCTCTTGGGAACGTAAACTGCAGATGAAAAATTCCCTTGATAGTTATCAAGACTTTGCTTGATTTCCGTTACGATCTCGGGTACTGTCTTGATTGTGGTGATAAGTTGAACTATTGGCTGGTGTATGTGAAAAAATAGACTGATGGGGCTCGAGTTAGAGGCCCGGAGGTCTGGTGCACCGAGCCCGGATGCTAGAGGATACAGTGCTGATATGGAGGGGCCATGCTGACCAGCACAAATTCCAAATAAAAAGGTTATAGTAGATGTTATGGTGATGATGAGCATTAAGCTGAGTTGCTGCGGGGTGTGATGGCCGTTGCCTCGGGATAGATTTGAGTTAACGTCTTTAGTGTGATCCAAGTCAACTCCATCCATCAGACTTGGTTTTGCTTCCTCCGAACAGATTGAAACGCTAGTCTTCCGGATGACGCGTCTCCGGACAATAGGCTGTCCTGGAGTTGTCGATTTTGGCCGAAGATTATATGGATGAGACGGTAATGTCTGATCGGGCGGTGAATAACCCCCTTTTGAAGGCGACATGTGAGTCTGATTTTGGCGCTGTATGGTACTCATGGTGTTCTGAATGGATGATAAAGTCTCAGAGTCAAGTGAAAGGTCTCGGTCCGGGATTAAATAATTGACATCCCAACGGCAGGCCAACCAACTATGAATTCCCGAAGTCGCGAGGCTGGTCCATGCAGCATTTGATCGCTGAAAGGAATGAATGGAGTACAAAGGGTAAACGAGTGTGGTGTGAAGGATAGCAACAGAAGAGGCCAACAATAGCTAGCTAGCGGACACCTCCTAGGTGCAAGGACAGCCAACAGACTCTAACTAGCCAATAAAGCTTCTACCGCACTTTGTGTATCGGACAAAGAGATTAATGCCCATTAGAAATGGAATTCAACTTTGCGCTTCGACAATCATCTGTTCGTCTTCTTTCCAGTTCGATTACAAAGGAAGGTTTTAAAAATAGGTTCCAGTACTCACAGCCTTTTGGTGTCACCGACTTTTTGAACGTTATCTTGTTGCCAACTCAGCAGTCTGAGTCAATTGCACTCTTTGAATAGTCACAAACAAGCATTGAAATAGCAACAAATAATCGTTGATAAATACCAACAGACACCTATCATCAACACAACGCTCGTCAAACCAAGACTAACCACCACAACCATCGACAGAAATAAATCATCAATCATCCACCTAACGCCTACCACCACATCTCACAATGCTCTCCAACTTTTCTCGTTTCTTACGAGCTGCTATTGACATCTTCAGAAGAGGCCATCTGTCTCCGGTCTACTTCCCGGTCTTTTTGATCTGGTGTATGCTCAAAGCTTTAACTCTTATTCTTCCTTTGGCCTGGAGAAATGCAGCCCATGGACATACCAGTATCTGGATCTCGCTTCCTAGAGCGATTGAAGCAGAGATAATTTACCTGCGCAAAACATCGCCATTGGCTTCACAAGCCCGCCGCAAGTCCCTGGATACTACCGACAGATGGCTCGATGTTGTCCCTTTCCGTGAGTCTCTCCATAATTCCGATAGAGCAAGCCAGAGTTATGCAGAGTCTTCAAGTGAGAACAGGAACCGAGGACCGCTACCGCAAACTCGACGAACCTGGTTTTACAGACTGTGGTCTGGAGTATGCCATGATATGTACTGCATCTTTGCCCAGGTAAATTACATCTTCTATCATTGTCTCAGGAACGTCCAGTCGGTTCTAAAGTCTATCCTTGGTCACTGGTTGGTCCAGCTCTTTCTCGGGATAAATGCTCTGCTTGTAACTGCTGCGATATTACAATGGAAACTTCCCTTTACCCTTGAAACACACTTCAGACTGTCGGACGACCTTGAAAGTTATTTTAGCAGCGAAATTCAAATTCTGGTCGTGTTGGTCAGGATTCGTCTATTGCTCTTCTTTTGTTATCTAGCCTCCATTTTTGCTGTCCCTACTTATCTAGTAGGTTATGTTGCACTATTTCTTTACTTTGTTTTTTGTGCGTTCATAGTTCTACTTACTAGCTGTTATTGAAATACCACAAATAAATGTAAGAAGACTTGCATATTCGCTCTATTATAGCTCCTGGTTGATTGACCAAGTACAATATGAGTTTTGGAATGAAAGAAACTATCCCAGACCCTCAGTGTGTCTCGGTGCCACTAGACCATCTCATATAACATTATGGTAACACAGTCGCAATGCGCTGGAATATGTTATGTAGGGTAGCCTCGTGGAAGGGTCATTTTACCTGTGATATATACTTGTATACATCTACTTTTTGCATCATAAAGACCGTGTTATCGATACTGCTCTCTCTCTATGTATCGAGAGCTCTGTTGCTCTTTTCTGTAAGCATTTTAGAGGACCTTTAAAGTTGCATTATTGCCTTTTTGCTCGAGTTCATATTGGATGTGAGAACTTTTTGGACGCGATGTATCCACCCAGAATCCTTTCGTGTTCTAATACGAAAAAGAGTGCTTTAGTAACGCTTGAGCCATTTGCATAAGCTGAACTCATCCCTCGCTACGCATTTCATCAATGCGCAATTGGAAATTGCATTAAATAAAGTAATACTAAGCTTCTTGAGCAGGTTAATTAGAGTTTCACTTGTCATAGCGTGCAAATACCCTGCTTGATTCAGCCAATTGCCAGACGTTTCCATGCTCCATTTCACAATCACATTTCATTCTGAGGTCTAGGTTGGTCCAGGTACCACTGGTAGGATTCAGGTATGCAGGCTAGTCTTGTTTGACGAGCCGTGTTAACCGACAGATGGAGCCACATTCCTCCTACCTGACCGCAAGCGGCAATCCCGCTTACTGGCTACATGCGGTTAGTATGTGTAACTATTTATATTAATGCTGACCGCCGATCCTACCTCCTGTCTTTGTTCCTCATCCTCTTGGCATTGATTCTTTATTCTCTTTGCGCAAGATGACTGACCTTTATCCCCACAGAGGCTTCATGTTAGATACAGGCAGGAAATTCTTTCCCGTCAAAGCAATCCTTCAACTGCTACAAATCCTGCACCAATACAACTTCAACTACTTCCACTGGCACATCTACGATGCAGAAAGCTTTCCTATCTTGTGGCCAGAGTATCAGGGATTGACAGATGCAAGTGTGAAATACAGTGACACTGACGATTACTACACCTTTGGGGACATTCGCAATGTCGTGCTGCATGGAATGAGTCTCGGGATCAATATATATCCTGAGACGGATATGCCTGGTCATGCCGACATTTTGTAAGTTGTACGTCTATCTGATACGACTGGACTAACCTGTGCAGTGGTGTTTGGAAAAAGGGCTTGGTGGTCGGCGAGACAAGTCTCGATGACCCTGATGCACAGCTTGATATTAGAAAGGAAAAGACGTTCAAATTTGCAAGCGACTTGGTTTACACCATGGACAAGGTCTTCAACTCATCGTACTACCATTTCGGCGGCGACGAAGTGGCATACATGTACAAAACAAAGTCTGACAACAGCCTCTTCAACACCTTCCTCAATCGCCTTCCTCCCCTGGTTCCTACCAAGACGCCCGTCCTCTGGGATGACCCGCTCACCGATCCCGAAAAGAAAATCACGCTGTCGAAAGACTGGGTAATTCAAACGTGGCACAACGGCGTTACAAACAGGATTCTCAAGAAGGGCCATCGCGTTATCGTTTCAGAAGCGGAAACATTCTACATCGGAAATGCAGATGCTGAGAAGATCGCAAAGTTCAAATTTCCCAAAAATGACAAGGTGCTTGGTTTCGAGGTTGTTTGGTTCACAAGTCAGGATGACGAGCCAGGAGATATCAAGAAGAGCTGGGTCATGGAACCTATTAAGGCTGCTAGTAAGATTAGGAGAAAGAAGTAGAAGAAGTCGAGATAGCTCTATCAACTGGAAATTATTGCGGCTATGTGATTGAAGGCAGCTTATACCTCTAAACAACTTTACAATCTATACTTTGGTTGCTATACTATGTTAACCGGTTGGGTCGGGAAAGGATCGACTAAGGTGTTACAGTTTATTGTTGATCCCAACCCCGTGTACTGGAACCTACTATGTTCCAAGCTGCAAATCTCGGTAAACGGTGTCCTTCTTTCATCAAAATGGCAATATCTATCGGGATAGTTATCTGACAACAGTGGGCCTTGATAGAGTATACTTCCAAAGCAAACTAGAACATAAGCCAGCTGACGGGGACTACGCACACTTAGTAAGAGTCAGATAAGTGCTCAATGGGAATAATGGCTCGGGTAATCTCATGAGTCAGTCGTAAGACTAAAGATAAAAACGCATAGTAGTAGGGATTTGCTGGTAATCATTAACCTAACTACCAACCTATCCCTTATTAGCTTATCTGAGACATGGCATCCTTACCCTTGTCAGTCATCAACTGATGAGTACGAACAAATTACAGCTACAAAGCTATTTGATACTGCATTTCAATGGTCTGACAGTGTCCTCCAGCAACCAACTGAAGCGGACCATTCATACTTGGATAGCAGCCGGGCCTTCACTATGTCACTATACGTCTAGTCTTATGAACTTCGACAGAACGAACTGAATGCGGACAACGCAATCTGTTGCCGGATCTCTCAATCGCGTTGGTGCAATCTTGCGTTCAAACATCTTGGCCCCGTGACTCATGACGCATAGATAAAACTGGTCATATTCCTATAGTTATTGACCCCATGAGATGGTGATTAATATCCACAAGGTCGCTATCGATACTTTCAACGAGCCTCTCCCGACCACTAAGTACTAATGGCACTAATGACCAACCATGGCTTGATGAGTAGGATTATATCTGTTGCCCTGCGGCTTTGCAGAATCGATGATTCGCCGCAACTCCGCTTTATCTTCCTCGCTTAATTCAACATCCCTAGACGCAAAGTTCTCCTCCAGACGCTCAGGCTTTGTTGTTCCCGGAATAGCAATAAATCCTTGTGCTGTTACCCATGCAAGTGCGATCTGGGTCAACGTGACGCCTTTTCGGACCGCAAGCGTCTTCATCTCCTCAACGATCTTCTTGTTATAGTAGAAGTTGTCGCCTTGGAATTTCGGCGCTACGATAAGTTAGTTTCATAATCACATTCGCTGGGTTTGGCGGGACACATACATCCGCGACGAAAGTCGTTGGCAGAGAAATCCTCCGGACTCTGGTAGGGGAAATCGTCAACTAGCCAGCCATGACCAAGGGGGCTATAGGCAACATATGCAATGCCCAATTCCTTGGCAGCGTCGATGAGGCCGTCAGTCTCGTGAAGTGTTTCGAACGCAGAGTACTCAGCCTGGAGGGCATCGATCTTGGCAACTACAGCAGGTGTTAGTTGATATCGTGCAAGGATGGGGAAGTCGGCTTACTAGAGTTGGCCTTCCTGAGAGTCGCAGCGGAGCACTCTGACAAGCCGATGTATTTAGTTTTGTTTTGCTTGCGAATTTCATCGAGGGCACCGATTGACTCCTCAAGGGGGGTTTCTGCATCGCACATGATTAATATTCGGATATTAGATGCGAGTTGATGAAACTCACTGGGGTCAATACGATGGAGATAATAGAGGTCAGGAGTAAAGCCGAGCCTCTCAATCGTGCCATCAATGTATGCCTTGATGTGAGATGCAGAGTTTGTAACTGAGCCGTCACCAAAACAATCGATGCCGCACTTTGAAGCGACTAAAATCGTTAGATTTGATATCAGAATCATTATTCGACTACTTACTGAATACTTTATCGCGAACCTGATGCTTGCGAATAAAATCTCCCAAAAGCCTTTCATTAACGCCGGCCTGGTAAACGACCTAGATTGCGGCATGTCAGTACCACAGGTTCAGTAATCCAACGATGTCAAATAGTACAAACGTACAGCACTATCCCAGAATGTACAGCCAAGCTCGATTGCTTTGAGCAGAACTGGTTCAGCTTCTTCGAGACTCAAATTGTTTCCTAGACCAAAACTGATCCCCATGGCTCCAAAGCCAGGTGAAGGCACCACAGTATCAGCGAAAGGAAGATTCTTTACCATCTTGAAATTGAGAAAGGATATAGAAGAGAAGATGCAGCTTGGAAAGAAGGGTGTAATTCTCGGTCTGAGTCTGAAAACAAACATTGAAGTCAGTGATCATTTTATAGACTTCAAGTTCAATGTAAAGAGCTATGCTCTGTACTATTGTGACATAAATCCGCCCTTTAACTCCGCTACTTAACTCCGCCATGAAGGTGAAAACAACGGGGCAATGACGTTACAATACGTACTGGATGTAGTGGGCCTGGAAGGTTTATGGGTGACAATACTTCGTCTCAACACAAGGCATTGATACGGATGCTGATTGTGTGATTGTTTTGAGCAATCAAATCAATCGCATTGATCTAAATAAACATCAAAAGGAGTCTTGGACCGGGGGAGTAAATGACGTGATTCTGAGAAATCTGAGCCTGCCAACTTCGACCAATTCGATTCTCTGATTATCATTGGGTTTTTCTTATCTGTATACTTCAAGACCTACGCTTAAGGAGAACAAGCTGGAATCAAAATCTGACCTAGGTTGCCGTGACAGTAGATGGCATTAGCCGAATTCATTACACTCAATAGAGGGTTCCCTCGGACCAGCCATCTGGCACTGGACTTATTGCCGAGCTTTGTCAGTCGTCCTCCCACTGGATGTTGGAAGTCGTTCCCAATGTAAGTAACGCCTCATCTTACGATGTTTCTTTTGACACAGGTGATTTTACCGCTTTCTCCTCTTCCGCCAGCTGGTCACGTCACTCCAATCATCTCCTATGTCGCTCGGCTCGACTAATCTATCCCACATTAAACTTGTGATCATCTTTATGGCTACTGATCATAGATTTTGTCCGTCTTAATGCTATTCACAACAAGCTAACCATTTGCTGATTGGTAGTGGTCCAAGTAGATGTTCCCACATGCTCAGACGGGGATCGAATCCACTAATGCAACTGGCTGACACGCCTCAAGACCAAGGGTGTCATCGTCATTCCATTTACGGTTTAGTTTGGCTGAAACCGAATGATCACAGGAGTCTCGAGTGTATTGTTGACTCAATCAGTTGTTCTCGTTTATTTGCGACGCTTACAATGCATAGTTGTGACAATAAACTAGGGTACCTTAACATCAGCTTGGCAAACGTTGAACCATACGCAGTGAACCATCAATTATCTGTAATATGTCAAAGCCTCTCTGCCACAGGAACCACTGTCTTGTTGAGGGGTTGAGAACCTCGGCCATGTCGTGATACATTTGTGTTAGGGCACTAACAGAAATACTGCTTGATGATGCGATATCTGCCCGGGTTTAGTCTCCAAGGTTTAGCCGCCAAACATTTGCTACAGGGTAGGTAACGCAGGTCCCCTAAAAGCGCCGTATTTCCGAAGCACTCCAGGAGGGCGACAGTGGGGAAACATAGGTGTGGGTGCACTGTAATTCAATCTCCCAATTCGCTAGAAGACTGGACAAAACCAATTTCTCTGACTGACTCGAAAACACTCTCGTAATCTCTCACCACGGAGTGAAATTTTCGCTATGAGATTGCCATTATTCCATTCGCTCAACTTTAAACCGTTGGTCCAATCGCCCGACGGTCCCTTGGCATTAGGCACTCGGCGATATAATATACAACCAACAACCAAAAGGTGGATCATTTGAAATGAGGCCATCGCTAAATATTCCCAAAACGACAACTTGGCACTCCATTTGTGGGAAGTCTGGCCGAACTTTAGGCAGACACTTCACGTGGAGTTCAGCCTTAGATGGACCCTGGCGCGATTGAGTAGACGTTTTGCTTAAGATGGATGACCTAGAAGTCCATTTTAATTCTCTTCCATTATCCTTTACTTTTTTTCTTGCGAGCAAACTTTAAAGATGAGGATACTGGCAATCATTTTGCACTGCATCCGATACAGCTGGCAGTATGTCAAGAGAGTGTTGCGCACCCTCCGATATGCCTTCTGGCTCACGTTACCCTTATCAGGGTTTACTATCCTACTCGCCTTAATCCAAGGAATCATTCTCGGTAAATGGTATCATGAAACTCAATTGCAACAACCGGCCTTGCTTGCGGGTAACCTGATCAACATCAAAACATACGAATGGTTCAAAGAGCCATATGGCGAAAATCCTCTCTTCATTCCTCGAGCCCCATATCATATCAAGCAGCTGCACAACCCTCTTACCTGGGCCCAAGACGTTGGGATTAGTAGACCTAGGGGTTGGAAAACTGACAATGTCGGGGTTTTGGCTTACTTCAATGCTCTCTATCGCAGATCGCGTTGGCATTCACCAGGATGGCATCATTGGATTTATCTTTCGGCGAATGAGCAGCCGTTGAATGAGACTTGGAATGAGGACCCATGGGATAGGGCTTTTCTCGATTTGCTGAAACATAGAGACCGGTACGAGCCGCAGAGGAGACGGAACTTCAACTATATCACCTGTCCACACAGCTTCCTCTGCTCAATATGGAGAGTTGATGGACCGGCGTTGCTTCACTTCACCAACGAGCCGCTCAAACGGAATGAGACTCAAAAACGGTCACTGAAACCAATTCTTGATCCCGTGCACGTGCGCGTCTTTAACCTTCCTCTCAACGAATCGGTCATTCCTGGGAGGTTTCCTACCCACTTTGAGCAAATGCGATCTATCACGGCCAGCAACTCAACGTATTGGACCAAGCACGAGAAGTACTCCAATTTTGATCTAGTCCGTGGACAGGCTCTCAAAGTCCTCGCGAAGCTCCAAGATAAATACCCAAAAACATTGGGCCTGCTTACCAAGGTCGAAGATAAATGGACCAAGCTCATCGGTGCAGATGGTCTTTACCTCATCGAACTCCCTCGCATCTTTGCTTTCCTCGCTGGAGCTCTTCCAAGTCACTATGGGTCGAGATACTGGGAGTATTTTCGAAAGTGGCGAGAAGATCGCGAATATGATCGTTCGCCGGAAGGGAAGGAGAATAAGCCAGTAGGACCAGACCCTGTCGCACAGCAGCTTCAGGGCTTTCTGGATGTTTTGAGCGATGAGGACAAAGAAGGGTGGAGCAAAACGCATCAAGGCGGTATGATATTGGATAGAGTTCAGAAGGGGCTGAAGAACAAGGATTGGGATGGGAGGGATGAAGTTCTTGCAGCTATTGAGGCTGCTGTAGGCCCTTAGGATATGAGATTTACTCAAGTGTAAGTTTAGACATAGGATTACTGCTGCTTTCACCATTGTGGCATGTATTGTCGGCGCCCACGTAGGACATATGTAAAGTTTCTAACCGTCGTTTAACAATGAGTATATCAGTCAGAACAAGACGCCTAGCTATCACATACGACCATACCTACCAGAAAATACGGGATCCCGTCCGCTCTCCCATAGTCAAGCTGGTAAGGGGCGGATTAGTAGTTGGGTCGGTGACGACCAGCGAATCCCCGCTGTTGTATGTTAATTTTTGCATTTTTAGCTGCGAAAGCCCCCGCAACTTTGCAGGCGGTCGAATCACATTCAGCACGGCGCCCAGCCCGCGATCGACATTTTAATTTTGATGAATTTTGGGTCATCAAATAGAATCATGCCTATCCTTGTATCCATTCATGGCAGACTGACGAGGTGATGATCCATCGGGGAATACCTTTTTGGGGCCTAAAGAAATACGCCGGAAGGCACCAAGTGCTATCGCGTCTCAGCCACCAAAGCTTGACACGACCACGAATTAGCCTACCTCTGGACCGCAACTGGGTGCCAACCGCAAGAACATTTGGCACTTCCACCAAGGTATGGCACCGTATCGGAGAAAAGCTGGACTGTCACACGATATTTTTATTAACTTCATCGATGTTCCGGCAGAGTATTGACTAAAACTCCACTTGTCGGAGTTGCCTGACGAGCCGCGCAGGCCATTTGAGCTCCGGAAAGAGGTGGTGCTGCTGGGCCCCATGCACCTTGGTTGATCTCAAGGGAAATGTCGACCTATAAGCAACATCATGAGAATATATTGCAAGAGCAGTTGTGAACGCATGGCTACGCCAGATCTGCATGTATTTCAAGCTGGTAGATGCAGGCTGACCATAAATCTCACTCCAATATCTTAAAAAACTGTTCATCATCGACAGGTTTTCGTATTTACCTCCTTGCCAAGTGCTTTGATCTATGGCTTATAGATCGGTGAAAAATGCCACTTGATCTTCCAAAGTTTGCTCATTTGGGGGTACCGCTTCCAACAACGTGAACACCTCCCCGAATCCTTTCGAAAGCTATCATGCCCGGTCATAGCTTATGAGACCTCGTTCTAAAAATTGGCACTTGATACGGAGTGCGCCCGCCGAGAGCTCAGACGTGCTATCCTTTGTAGATGTACTACTTGCTGCGATGCTAGTCACAAAGTGTTAGTTTGTCTTCGAGAGCTATAACTGAGATGTAAATGGTCCGGGAGATACCTTTTGTGGCTTCAGGAACGGTGAGAAATTTGAAGAATAGCAGTGATGAACGATACAAAGACCAATGGTTAAGTATCGGGTTTCTGAAACTCTGCAGCGCCCGCATATCTACAGAAGGCTAGCCAAAGTCCCATCGTCATACTCGTAGGGGTAAGATTCCTCCATAATGGTCCTGTATGTCATGCTCTCGTCGTGTGGCGGCGAACGAACCCAGAGAAAGTCTGAACTGTTGAGAACGGGGTAAGAAACTTGGATGGGATGGTCATTGGGGCTATATAGCCTCGCGCCTCTTTCTGATGGAATATTGTTGGCCTCGTCGGTTGTCTCGTCCTCGTTCTTGACAGTGGTGTTGGATCCATTTGAGGTCTCAAGCCTGCCAATGTTGACTTCGTCGAAGGGTTGTTCGTAGGAGTTGGCGATGAACAAGGTTGGTCCCGGCTGTGGCGCGGGTGTGATCTGACCCAAGCTGTAGCTAGAGACATCGCTGGAACCCATGAAGTCGCTCGTGTCGCTTTCCGGTTGAGCCTTGAACTCGCCCTCAGATTCGCTGCAGAGACCGATCACGTCAACAGGCTCCGCGATGGCAGGGCTGGCGCCATGTAGAAGGCGCTTGGGAGGTACCTCGTCGGTCTGCACGCCGATAGAACGCTTGCCAGCGCGTTTCTCCCGTTCTTGAAGATCGAAGAGTCGTGCGTATACTTGAGCGATATCATTCGAGTACAAGATCCCTCCGTGACCCTGTTGAGAAGTTCTTGTGACGAGACATTGGCGGATATGGTCGAGACTGCACTCTCTTGGGATCGGCTGAAGCGACCATCTCCAAATAAGCATGGCAAAGGCTTGCAGATCGCAAACACTCCAGCATCCGGGTCTGACTTCCGGCACCACATCCCAAGGGTACTGACCAGTCATCGTCTTGATGTCGGTAATGATGTCCTGCTGAAGAGGGTTGAGGTGATTGAGGATGATGAGTGAGGCACCGGGGGAGAGCGCGATCGGCGGTAACGGTCGAGGAGATGGAAGTGTATTGTCTGTCACTGACATCGTAGCGCTTGAGGGAGGATGCTTGTGCGTTGAGAGAGAGAAGCTGAGTGGTTCTGTGGTCTCGGGTGGAGGTGATGGCGGAGGGTGAACTTGTGAAGAAGATGTCGAGGGTGCCTGTGCAGAATTCCGGCGAGAGCGATGAGCCGGAAAATGGCTGCCTGCTGCAAGGCATGCTACTCGAACTCCTAACACAGAACGCATTTGAGACGAAACAGGATGGTGAATTCATGCCAGTGTAGGATAGCCCTTAGGGTGCTTAATTATGGCAGTATAACACTCTTCGGTCACCCACCCGACTGGGTAGGCGGGCAATTAAAGATACTGGCACACTCATGGATCTCGATTGAGATCTATCGCATAGCTTGGCGGATAACGGAACTCTTCAAGTGACTCTTGGGTGGTTTGTAGTGATGTTCATTGCAAGCTTGGCCTACAATTATGGTTGTTCCGCGTCCTACCTCCACCTTTCCCTCTCAGCAAATCTCGTTAGTGACTTATCTTCCATTCTTGCTTCGCAAGTACAACACTCAATCAAAGTCAATCTGAGAATGTCTTGAAGCTGCATGGCAAGTGGCTACCACTGTCACAATACATTAGACCGTTTTCCATTCCCTGGTCCTCCAAATCTTCTGAACAACAGCAGTGTACAGTAAGTCACTGGCGCGCAACTGGCGTGTTCCTGTTTTTCCAGGCAGCAAAAAGGCCGCTGCCGCTCGGGCCCACTAAAGCTGCCTTCTTCTGGCTTCTTTCCTCCTTTCTCTTTCTTTCTTCCTACACCATCGCTTCTCACCTCACGGCTTCAACTGCCACCAACCTTGACCATATTCAATCCTTCCAAAGAATGTGGTCAACCTCGAGACATGCCTACCGCAACTATGACCGGCTGCCGGGCCTGTCGCAACTGCAGTCAGGAGGGACACATTTCCAAAGAATGTGACCAACCTCGAGACATGTCTACCGTGACCTGCCGACACTGTGATCAGCAGGGCCATTTCAGCAAGGAGTGTTCTCTTCCCCGGGATTGTAAGTCATCTTTTATTCACGTTGTCGGGTTCGTAGCTAATTGTGTTGTACTATAGGGAGCAAGGTCCAGTGCTCTAACTGCCAGGAGTATGGCCACCACCAAAACCGTGCCAAACGTCACAATGGGCCGTCTTCAGAGCAAGGTGTCCAACAACACCACGCAAACCCGTCACGACAGGTTGCACCAAGGTCCGATGCGATGCCCCTCCAGTTGAAGAGGCCGATGGCTTCGGTGATGGCGATGGCGGATGAGGACCTGATGATGGGGCCGCCGTTACTCAGACTGCTGGCGGCGACGACGATGGTTGGTAAACTCGAGACATTTGTTATCATTCCCTTGAGGTTCCAAACGAGGCAGCGAGTTCGGCCTTGGAGACGAACTCTGTCTTTATGAGGCTCCTCCTTTCCTCATGTGTGTATACACCTACCCCAACACCGTCTACTCACTGACAACCCAAGTACCACTGAGTGATATTGCGAGAGTCATGCAGAGTTGAGCTATCAATGGCCCGGACTTGCCTGTAAGTGAATGCCACTATTGTGTCTCTCCCGCAGCCAAAGCTCGGGTTCTTTTCCTTTGCCTGGCTCGCGCGGAGACACCACCCTTATCAACTCCGTTTCTGACATTAGGTACAGATTGCTACCAAGAACATCCGTCACTGGCATCGCTGGAGCTGGATAATGACGCACAATGGGCCGTCTTCATTATTGTTTGACGGTGGCGCATCTGTGAAAGCCCGCGATGCGTACTCAACAAAACAACACTTTTGATCACACGCCGAACGTATATCATGATCAAACCGACTAGAAGCAAGCCTTCAGGTCATGACGCAATCAGTATCCAACGCGTCAGGTAACAAGTTGGGGCACCTACCAATGTTCTGTAAGCACACATGGCTTTTCTATCACCTCTACATACTGACCGTGCTCAAGGGCGTGTTTTGCTTTCCTTTGAAGGAGATTCCTGTCACCGTCTACGATGTTCGCTGGATCTTCACAGAACGACAAGCATACTGTCACCGTCTACATGTCTCCGATGAAGAAACACAAGATGGACCCGTCATGAAGAAGACTGGTAAGTTCTCGAGACGACCGACATGATAGCACCCCAGGGCCTAGCAGCCTAACAAACGGCCAATAGACGTAAGTTCTCACGATAGCCTTCGCTGTTTACTCACACTGACCCCTTCTACAGGTTGTCATCTCGCCCATGTTGGTGTGGTGGCGCTCGGTCTTTTTCAAGGGATAGATGACTACACGACATCAAGAAATGATTTTGGTCTATGCTTCTTCCTTAGTTATTAACCGGGCATAGCTCTGGCTATCATGATTCAATTGTGGGGGCAGAGTCTTTCATTAACCGAGGCTACGTAAAGTGGCAGGAGCCCAGCCCTTGTTGACTCGCCTGGTTTCGGCAAAATGCGATGCGTTCAATCCCACTACTATTTTGTCCCCTCCAGTAGTGGGCTTCAAGCTGGGAGATAGGAAGGAACACAAGTCCCGTTTGACGCAGTCAGTATTAGAGTCATAGTATTCCAAACACGAAAACTTTGAAAACGCTTTGACTGTTATCCTCCCGTGAGTTTGTCGAGTTCTGGACATATCCAAGGCTATCGCCAGTAGCAACAATCAAACCGGCTTTGCCTTGCACAAAACAAGATGGGAATAATTCAGGTTCGCTGTCTTGCGCGAAGGTCCTCCGTCGCTGGTTCAGGGTTGTGGTGGGAGAATGGCCGGCAGGCCGTTCAAGGATGTCAGTGAGTTCCGTATAAAGACCGAATACACTATCCTATATGTGCCTGAGAGGATTCAGTGCCATATCACGCTTGCCTTTCTCCAAGGAACCTTCCGAGGCGGAAGTCATTGCTCGGCTTTGTAGGTTGAACCCTCGTCATGGAAGCCTCGCATGTGGTTCACTGGCCCATCACGTCAGAAACGACAACCGCTGCGATATGCCCGCTTATGAGACCACTACACCTGACTTTTGGAAGCGTATGACAATGAGAACTGCATGCTGATGTTGCAACTTCACCGCCATACAGTAGGCCTTTCTTCTTCGAGGTGAAGGTCTATTTAGTACCAAAGTCACTGAGTCTCAGGGTTGTGGGAGAAGCATTTCAGTCTGGCGATACGTGCAACACCACATTCAAGATTCAAACATTAATTCAGCAAGAATCATCGTCTCTGTCGCAATAAGATAGGTCAATATTCCATTGCGAGTCCCATGATAAAACCTTGCGAATTTCCTACGCCCCAAGTTCCAACACTATGCTCCAGTCTCTCCACTGTACTCCGAACGAGTGACCATTTAAGCGACGAGAATCTATATCGCAAGTTAGTCTTATGCTGGTAAAGGTTGAGCCAGTTATAGTAAAGACCTATGATAATAACCCTTGTAGCTAAGCTGTGTCTTGATCTCGGTCTCCGAGCTCCATTCTTCTTCTGCCTCGTCCGCATCTTCAGCTTCCTGTGAGTTGCCTTTAGATGGCGCTGCCTTGCGGGCGCGTTTGTTGGCAGCTGGCTTCTTTCCTGTAGCTCGGGAACGTTTTTGGCCAACAAGAAGTTTGGAAGTGCTTGGCTCGATGAAGTTTAGTTCCATTACCGCCTTGGCCTCCGAAAGAGCCTCATGGTTGGCATGGCCGGATCCCAGCTCGGCCGCCATCATTCTGGTAGAATGCAGTACTGCTTCCCGCTTGTCGCATTCCTGTTGCTCAGCAGCTGAGCGCTTCTTGGCCTTTATCCCAAGAGTGCGCCAGTGCTCGATCTGGTCTAGAAGTCCTTTCGGCATGTTCTACTCACTGTCAAAGATCTTGATTGCTCCCAGGTAGTAAGTTCAGTTTGGTTTCCCAGCGTTGAGGCTGTCTCGAAATTTCCTAGTTCAAGGATGCTGGCTAGGAAAACGGCCGCCAACCATCTTGTTTTCTGTGTTTGCTTGCTCGGCCTTTGCTGGTTTAGTAGAAGCAGATGTCGTCTTTGCCTTTGCCTTGGTCGCTTTCGGCTTCTCTGTCTCAGCTGGCTCATTGGATTTCGGGGCTGGACCTGGCTCGGCTGCCGATTCCAAGAAATGAGCGTCCTTGTCTGGGTCTGGAAAGGGGACACTTTCACTTAGATCGGTAGGTCACCTGCTTGGTTGCTCGACTCTGTCTGTGAGGAAGACATGATACTATAGGAGGGGAGATGTTTAGTTAAGGGATGAGGTATCAAACGGCAGGAGGGGGAACGATGGGACATGCGTGGGTGATGTGCGGCGGGAAAGGCAACAAGAAGGTCGGGGGCTGAGTGGGCTAAGGTCAAGCAAGAGGTAGAAATAAGCAGTAAGCAAACATACCAGCACAGGAATAGCGTCTGGAGTAAAATGAGTCGCGAAAATGAGATATTGATCTTTGGGGCTGAGCGAAATTCGTGACGCTGTCTAGGAGGCTGTAAATGTTGCGCTGATGTTTCGACTGGTGGGAGTTCAAAGGCAATGATTTGAAAGTGAGCAGTGGTAATGCAAGAGGTGGATGTGGGGCTTAGGTTGCTAAAACGACCGGTCTGAGCCAGCATAAAGTGACCAAATAATTTCGTCTCTCATGCTTTTAGGGGCCAAAGCTTCTGATCCTGAAGAAGCAGACCTTTTCAACCTACTTAGGTACGTCATGTTTATTGGTTCGGAGTGAAAGGTCCACTGGTGGTACCCAGGCGTCAGCGATACAAATAACGTCACGGGGATGTCTGTCAACACAAATAACAGCGCTTCAATAACAAACTGTCCCAAAATCAACATGATAAAAACTTTACCTTCCCAATCAAACATGAAGACAGCGTGTGCGATAAGAATCGGATTCATTGACAAACAAACTTACAAAATGCATGACGAAGACTGCCAGGAAATAACGCGACGGGCGACGGAGTTTCCAGTCAGCTGTAAGCATGACGCTCCAGGACCTCCACTTCGCTATTTCGAAGCCTTTCCCGCGATCCAATCGGCCTCGGTCTACGGACCAGTCGGTAGCTTAACGTTATTCAACCTCGCAATTCGGACCCTCGGCATTCCGAAACGGTTATAAAACTTCCATTTCCACTGCACGAAAAGTCGAATCCACCCTCAAAATCGCAATCCTACAGTTTTCGTATCAAACACATCAACATGGCTGAGAAACCTCGCTTCGACGTGCCTGATGGCGCTGCTGCTAGAGTCAGCATCATTGACTCTTCCCTGCGTCTGTCAAAACTGGCTGCTTCGCATCTTATGACGCCTCCCATGAAGGGCATGGACTATATGCCTACGGTGACTACCTGGTCGTTCTTGGTTGAGAGCTCTTCGGGCAAAAGAGCGCTTTTTGACCTGGGAGTGCCCAAAAACCCGTTGGAGAATTTCTCGCCTATGTGGTGCAACACCATTACTGGTGCGCAACTCGGCGTTGATGTTCCAAGAATGTGGCGGATATTCTGCAGGAGAATAATATGCAACCTGCTCAGATTGACAGTGTGATTTGGAGGTCAGTCTTCTCTGAGCGGATGAGAGTTCCGAGTAGCTAATTGTTGCACCAGTCACCATCATTTTGATCACATTGGAGACGTCTCGACGTTTCCTGGATCCACAGAGCTGATCGTCGGACAGGGCTTCAAGGAAGCTTACTGCCCTGGATACCCAGAAAATCCCAACTCCCCCATCCGGGAGGTCGATTATAGGTGAGCATCATCTCACAATGGTCAATAGCCAAACACTAACTGTTTCCAGGGGACGAAACTTTCGAGAGATCAATTTTGATGAGAAACCTCTCAAGGTCGGCCCATTCAAAGCATTCGACTTCTTCGGCGATGGGTCATTCTATCTCCTCGATACCCCCGGCCATGCAGCAGGCCACCTCGCCGGTCTCGCCCGTATAACAACCTCTCCCTCCACATTCATCCTCATGGGCGGCGACCTCTGTCACCACGGTGGTGAAATCCGACCATCTCCTTACCTCCCCATGCCCTCCAACCTTTCCCAGCACCTTACCCTTTCCGAGTCCCTACGCTCTCTCCTCTCACGCTGTCCAGGCAGTGTCTTTGACGACATCAACGTCAAGCGGGGTCGCAAGGCTGGCGAGACATTCTTTGATCCGAACATTGGAGATGACATAGAGTTGGCTATCAAGACGATCAAGGAAGCACAGAAGGCGGATGCACAGGATAACGTTTTCTTTATCCCGGCGCATGACAGGTTTGCCATGGGCGTTATAGATGTGTTTCCCAGGACAGCTAACGATTGGATGGCAAAGGGGTGGAGGGAGAAGACGCTTTGGAAGTTTTTGGACGATTTTGAGGCTGCCGTTAAGGATGAAGCAAAGTAACAACTTGCTTTACTTGAACGTTGTATGATAGCCATCTGGTACCCACTTTCGCAACTCAAAAAAAAAAAAAAAGAACATTGCATGAATGTTAAACAGTCTTAACTTGAGATATCAAAAACTATACCCGGCACCAACCAGTTTTCGTACCCCGTACATCTATGGAGCATCAAAGTGATGGCATCATCATACAAGAAACCGGCCGCGTGGCCTAATGGCTAAGGCGCTAGATTTCGGCTCACCGTTTTCCAATTCTCTAGAGATTGCAGGTTCGACTCCTGCCGTGGTCGCTCTTTTTGACTTGTTCACACATTTATTTTTGCAGTTAAACGTTTTGTTCTTTATCCTCGTGGTGTTAGTCGCGAGAATGTTCTGGCTTGTTGTTGTGTGTGGTGGGGTTTCCTATTGTTCTGCACCTTTACCAAGGCGTCGCAAAAAGAATCACCACCTTGTGACATGTGAAAGTTGGTAGGAAAAGGGCTATCCTTTCTCCATTCGATTGATTGTGGGTTATAAAAAGCTTATGCGCGTATTCTATACCTGACTATAGCTGGCTCGACAGTTGACCATCTCCATCAACCTCACTTTGTCCCATATACTTCCAACGATCCTTCAAAGGAAACAAACATCCCTACCCAAGTATCCCAGCTGTCTACCTACCGCCCACCGTTTGTTTGTACTCCGTTTACCTGCGTTCCGTTCGTTGTAGGGCTCTCATTTGCTGGAGTGTTCGGGTTGGCTGGAGGGATCGGCTCCGGGGACGGCGCATTACGATTGCTTCCACGAGCGGCGACGTCATTGGTATTTCCGTTGGTAAGGGGAGCATCGCTGCTCGTATTGGTAGTGCTTGTATTTGAACTCATGATGGGGTTCTTTCAAGATAGCCTTCTTTAGTGCAAGCTGGTATTTTTATATTGGTTGTTAGATGAGGAAGAAGGCGTAGGAGGTATCTGTTCCGGGTATATATATCTGTGTCGCAGCAGTGAATCCCACCTTTCTATCCATCGTCCGGCCATAAAACTGTTTCATGTTCTCCTGCGAGGAGCTCCAAGCGCGATAGTCGAGGTTGTTGTTCCAGTGAATGGCGCATTGAACCTGGCTGGCAACTTTGGGCTCATGGTCCACAGGGATCTTTCGGTCCTGTTGAGAGTTGGCGCTCTGAGGAACGCCTCAGCAATCTTTCGTTGGGATATCATAGCTCGGTTCGCAAATCTCGGAAGCCTCTGACCATTCTCAGGTGTCGGCGGCGGAAGGGCGAGGTGGTTTTGCCGATGTCCATATCATTGAGGCTCTATCTTCCGTGGTAATAGACTCTGTAGCAGGAGCCTCAATTGCAGGGGTGGTGACTGAGAGAACAAACGTAGTAGGAGGCTGAGTAGTCTCAACCTCACCCTTACAAGGACAGTCCATACAGGACAGATCATGCTAGTAGTAGATACCCAACTCTTCAGAGTCGGAATTAGGATCATCAGCCCTGACAAAGTCGTCGTCATGGACAGCATGGGTTGAGAAGCGACACACTCGGCCCTCGTAGATAAACGCTGCCGCTCGGCAGCCTGGCAAGAGAGAACACCATGCGACACACCACGACTGACTCAACGCCATAGGATAGTCTCGAGGTTTCTCCACGATGTATCCCGCACCATCATCCCCGGGCCAGCGACCGCGGTACTGACAATTGATGTCGCTTCCTCCACGAGAGCCTTCGTTCCACGTGCAGCCGTTCTCTAGAGCCTTGGGACAGGTGGATGCAGGAGGGAGGCGGCCGACTGAGCTAGTCTCGGAAGGAGTCGGGATAGGTTCAGGCTCAACTTCATCGCCCTCATTACAAGGACAATTGAAGCAGGACAAATCATGCCAGTAGTATACACCCTCAGTGTCGGTGTGAATATCGGGGCCCTCAACGAAGTTGGAGTCTTGAACGGCGAACTCGGAAAAGCGACATGTGCCGTCTTTCGGGCTGTACGCAGCAGATCGGCAGCCAGGAGAAAGAGAGCACCAGCCTACGCACCAAAGTTGACTGAGAGGCTCGGGGTAGTTATCAGGACGAGGCACCATTCTGCCTTGACCACCGGGCCCAGGCCAATAGCCTCTGTTTGCACAGCCGATTGAGGAGCCCTTCCACCAACATCCACCGTTGAGAGACTTGGAGCAGAATGGGGCTTCGGAGGCGGTCGTGGTTGTTGCCACGTCGAGTCCAGACTCGGTTGTTGTGGGCTCGATAGAGGAGGGAGGCGCAGTCGTGACAGGCTCTATGGAAGACGTGGACTCGGAGGATGCAGTGGTTTGGGGGCCCTGTTGAAGAGGAGGATTGGCACCGCTTCCATTGTTGCCAAAGTCAATAGCAAACTGGTCGATGTTCTCAGGCGTAACCTTGTTCGAGACAAAGACCGAGTCAAGAAGGATGGTAGCACTACCACCCCGACACTCCATCTGGATCTTAAGCGCAGCACTGCTCTCTGCAGCATCAGCAGTCTTGAGCACCTCTGTCCAAGCTTCAGAGACGTCGAGGCTGGCGATGGCGATGTTGTAGATAAGCGAATTGCCAAAGCCGGCAGTCAATTGACAGTCCGTCACGCCCTGTGCCAGAACAAGGCAGTAGTAAAAGCGGATGGTGTATGTTGTTCCAACCTCGAGATCGCTCATGGTCTGCGACATGCTGACGCCAGAACCGACATCCCTCTTTCGCAGATTGACCTCCACATTCGCGGCGCTCATAGCACAAGCGCCTCGCTCGGTACTTCCAGGCTCGACGCGTCCGACACCCCCCACGATCTTCGCATCGTTGATTACGTCCCAGTCGGGGACAATGAGAGGGTCTTCTTCGTCGATTTCGGCCATGTTGCCGTTGACTGCGATATTGCGGACTTTCGGAAGCGTGCCATCGTTGGTTGGTGTCGATGTGCTGATTGATTCGGTCGTGGATGCGAGTGTTGGGAGGGTGTTGCTTGGTCGGGGTTTGCACGCGCTGCCGGCGACTAGGTCAGCGGTGATTAGGGCCGCGAAGGCGAGGATTGAACGCATCGTGAATGAGTGTAACGATGGACTTCAAATGAGCGACACCGACAGGAGTACGGCAGTGGCGGCCCGTGACGCTTTAAAGAGAGCATTTCTCGGCTGCCAAGAGTCAACCCGGGCAGTCGGGGATTATCGACAACGTCCTCCATCACCAAAAAGAAACAGCTTCATACCAGGATCACAGCGAAAGCTGAATCGCTTATGACTTGAAAGTGGATTTTGCCATGGGTTTCGGAGTTTTTGGTGGATCTTAGAGCGTTCGGGAACTCGATAGTTCATGGCGCTATTGAGCCAAGATTCAATAGACCCTTAGGACCCCTGGAGCTAGCTGGTATTCCTTCGCCTACGCCGTTAATACGACGGAATTGCTCAACGACATCTCGGGTGAGGCTTGCGCCACGGATCATGAATAATTACTGTTGAAAGGTAGTTTTGAGTCCGCCTGTGATTCCGATTATTGGACAATAGACAATTTAGGATACCACCAAATTAGTAAATGGCCCAATAGCAAATTTTCTCCTTGATGTGATGGCTTTGAGTGCTCAGGATGCTGACCAGTTCCAACTTCACGGTATGGACAATTTTGCGTGGGACCTGAGCACTTCGAAGTCAATCACTCACCTCATAACTCGATACTTAACTGCTGGTGAGATTGATTGGACCTCTGTTCGAAGTCGACTCTCACTCACCGGTGATGTCGTGACGTGACTTTCTGAGTTCGAAGTTGAAGAATGACATACCGAGCGCTTAAAGCCGGCAGCATTTGCAAAAGTTTTCTCACATATATCGGACTCGTATATGATAGCGACATTGTATAAAAACTATCTATAGGGTTCCGGAAACATAGATCCGCACGGCAACTCCCGCGGAGGCTGTGTGGTAGCGGCAATACAACGTTGAATGGTGACATTGCGCTAAGATTGTCTATCGGCTCAACCGTACCTGACCTACCATTGGTCGCGAAGGGCTGGCTTCGTCATAGGAGAAGTCTAAAGATAGTCTAAGTCTCGAAACTCAATCTGTCAGACTCAGACTTTACTACATAACTTAGCAAAGAGTTGCAAATTTTCACATAACTGTATATATCAATGAAAATGTGCCTATCAGAGATTGATGTATTCATTCTTCTTTGTGTTCAATCGTCCTTGCAAAGTAGCGAAATGTTGGAAGCGACAACTTGTGAGAAGGTGCCTCAGCTGAAAGGCTCATGGCTCGACAAGCTCTGCTTCACAACTCGTCTCGAGGACCCAACTACTCACTCAATATGGCAGAAACATGCCATCGTTACAATCATCACGCTATCAGCATTTACCGCACCCTTCGCATCAAATATTCTCTTTCCATCTTTCGCGACTCTCCTCGAATACTTTGACACGACTGAATCAAACGTTTCCCTTGTCACAACAGTCTTCCTCATCGGTCAAGCCACTGCCCCATTATGGTGGAGCACTCTGAGCCAGGAATATGGCCGTCGACCTGTTCTGATCTTCAGCTTTCTAATCTCAATGGTAGCTGTCATTGCTTGTGCGTCGTCCAACCACTTCCCTCTTGTGGTTCTCTTCCGTTTCATCGAGGCGGTGGGATGCTCTTCAGCCCAAAGTGTTGGCGCAGGAGTCATAAGCGACATCTATATCTCGACTGGGAGAGGGTCAGCCTTGGGATGGTTCTACATGGGTACACTTCTTGGGCCTCTGATCTCACCTATCATCGGTGGTGGACTACAGGCTTGGCTTGGCTGGCGCGCGAACCTGTACTTCATGGGCATCTTCACCTTCAGCGTCGCTATGCTCACCATGCTGCTTTTGCCCGAGACACTGGTCAAGCGTGAGAACCAAGAGAAGCAGTCATGGTATCAGGCATTGAAGCGCGATGTCGTAGCGCCGCTACCGAAGCTCAAATTTCTGCTTGTACCGTCAATTGCCCTACCCATCGCGTACGTGAGCATATGCTACGGCAGCCTTTATTCTCTGACCACAACTCTTCCCTTTGCATACTCCGCGCAGCCATATAACTTCTCCTCAATCGAAATCGGCCTTTGCTACATCAGTAATTGCGCCGGGTACGCCATCGGAAGCGTCGTCGGTGGAAAATTGAGCGACGCCAAGCTACGTCAATCCCAGCTCATTCACAACGGAGAAATCCACTCCGTCGAGAGACTCAAGACAGCATGGTACGGAGTAGGCTTCGTCCCCGCTGGGCTCCTCATCTACGGCTGGTTGATCGATCGCAAAGCATTCTGGATAACTCCTCTCATCGGTGCGTTCTTGTTCGGTCTTGGCTTCATGCTCGTCACATCGACAGTGATGCCGTTTCTCGTTGACATTCAACCCGGAGTCGGCGCTTCTGTTGTTGCGGATCTGAACTTGGCGCGAAATATTATGGCGGCGATCGGAACTGTTGTGTCGCCGATTGCGAAAGCGAAGATTGGGTACGGATGGTGGATGTCAGTATTGGCTTTGATGTGCACGTTGGCGGTCAGCTTCATTGTAGTTGTGATTTGGAGAGAGGATAGCGCTGAAAAGATTCGTAGAGAATCTGCGATGACGTAGTTCACAGTTTTCTGATGAAATGAAATATTGTGTTGACTCGTGCGCTGTGCGGATGGCTTGCCTAAAAAGTTATTACGGTTGTTTTCGTCGGCGCAAGGAGAAAACGCGTCCTGAACGGTCAACGCGTTCAAAATCTGTCATTTCATGTGGTAAGTACGGGAAAATAGTGCAAGTGAACACGATCTTGTTCGATTTCACAAACATTGGGCGCTAAATAGTCATAATCTTCATCAGATAGCGCGTCGGGGTATCTCGACGATGTGCTACCCGGGAGGATCAAGCGGGCTTGGAGTTGTGGGTGTCCAAGTCAAGTTGGCACAATTGGATGCGACGTAAAGTTAACAGCCGAATATAGGTTGCCACAAGAACTCAACTGATACATACGACCAAAGGTAGTGGAAAATACGGGATCCCGTCCGCTCTCCCATAGTCAAGCCACTAACCGGCGGATTAGTAGTTGGGTCGGTGACGACCAGCGAATCCCCGCTGTTGTATGTTTTTTTACATTTTTGAACAACGACCCCGCCAAGCCCACCAATGACATCTCTCGGATGACGGCATCCTTCACCGTCACAGCTGGAAATAATCCCAGTCTTTTTGCTCTGGTGCCTGAACCGGACCATTGGTAGCGTCAATCTCTTGCTTCTCAATTGGCTGCGATAACAAACCGGTTCTTCCTTCATGAGGAAATGACCGAGAGGGAGATGCGATAAATATTCACGCTCACCCTTGACGTCGTCGGGTTACCCCCTTCGTCGCTTTATATCTTTGCCTCGAAAATGAAGTTCACCAACGCCATCCTCCCTCTTCTCGCCTCCTGGGCAGCGGCGCAACATGTCGAAATCCAAATCGGCGACTCAGCTGCCCTGAGTATCCACCGTCAGATCTCCGAGGCCGAAAAGAACGGCGAACATGAACGCGCCGCCGAGCTCCGAGCCCTCTTGAACATGGCTTCTCCTCCCAAGGCGAGAGTTGAATGGAAAACTGAATGCAGCGTCAGTTCCAACTTCGAAGCAGAGATCTACGCCGTTCCCAGCCCTTCTCAAGCCCCCAAAGAGATTGCCTGGGCGATGGATTACCTCGACAAGTACTGGAGGACCGATGCTGGTGGTGACCTTCCTTACCCTGGTGACTTCGACCAGTTCATGCATCCTGATGGCTTTCGGGTTATGCGTGTCGATTATAAGGATCTACCCTGGGCTGTGCGCAAGTATCGCGAGGAACTTCTCGCAGAGGGTACGAAGATGGAACGCAAGTTTATTGCCGAGAAGGATGGTGTCGCCTTCTTTGCGCCTGGTGTTGTTACGTGGTTGGCGCCGCTGTTTGCGGGAGCTGATGTCAAGCCTGGCAAGAATGCTTGCGAGGGTAAGTTCTCCCCGAAATATTACAAAAGATATCGAGCTGACTGGACCAAGATGAAATTGTCGACTTTAGTAACTGGTTCCCCGAGCCTGCTGTATCTGACGATACCAAGTTTTCTTTCAACTTTGGTGGTAGGATGCAGGTTGGCAACTCGATCGCGATTCAAGTCAATGCTCGAAAGCTTGTCAACGAAGGTCCTGAAAAGAAGATGAAGAAGAAGGTTAAGCAGGCCGTTAAGGAAGCCGTTGAGGTCGAGGATGAGCCTAGTGACCTGTAAACGGCAAACTATAACGGGCTTACATAGGATCTCGAATGCAGATGATAGTTAAGGGTTGATGATTATGATGTACGAATGAGTTACGATCGATGCGTACTTCGTTTGGTTCATGGTATGTCCGGATGAGTTGGGGTGTGAACCAAGTAGACAATAGCAGAAAGATGTTGTGATAAATCCTTGGCCTGCCCTCTTGGACATCGATCCAATCATTACCCATATTCCGGTAACTGCAAGCAAAAAGGAAATAAGAAGCTTGCTGGCTGCTTTGCTATTTGTTGACATAAATCTCGCTTTTGTTTTCTTGAAGACATCACTGATTGAGAGGGTCAAGGTGTGGTGTAATAATGTGTAGTTTATGTTCTCGAGAAGTGTATATACATCTATCCCATCCGTCTAGATACCATTCGTGTATTAAGTATTATCGCTCATCCAATCCCGTCCATCCATCAATCATAAAACCATCAACCGCTTAAGGAAGAGAAGCAGGGGCGTACTTCTGGTCAGGCTTGACAACCTTGCCGCCAGCAAGCTGCTTGTCGGTGTAGCTGGGGTAGATGATCTGCTTCTTGCTGCTGACAACAGAGAGAGTGGTGAAGCCATTGTCAGGGCCAAACTGACCGCTCCAGCCGGAGGTGATGGTGAAGGTGCCGCACTTGGCAGGACCGCCGTTGGCCTTGGAGGCGTTCTTGGAAGCCTTGACGACGTACTTGCAAGCAGTGGCGGCGCCGCTGCCGGTGTTGATCTTGAAGTTCCAGGTGCAGGTGGTGTCGGGCTTGTCGCAAGTTCGCTGCATGGACTGGATAGTCCACTGGGGAGAAGCAGCCATCATGTTAACGGTGGGAGCATCGGCGGGAGCAGCGATGGCACCGGTGGCGGCGGCGAGAGCGAAGAGAGAGGTGGTGAACTTCATTTTGGTGGTGTTGGTTGTTTGTGGAGAAGAGAAGTGGGAGAGAGTTGTTTGGTGGAGTTGAAGAGTGTTTGGTAGTGAGTTGTTTGAGAGGATGAGATGAGATGATTGATGATGAGAAGGTAGATTATCGTGGGTTGATCTCCAAGTCTTTATAGATCTTCAGATCTTCAAGACAGCGCATAAAAATAGATATGACTTCATCAACTCGGCACATCGGCTGCATAGTATGGAGCATTGAAGTCGAAGTGGCCGAGGCGCATCAAGGTACGATTTGCATTGCTACGTAGCAGTGTCGGTCTCTTGCTAGTCTCCAGTCCAGAATGCTCTCTTTTGGCGTGACAAATTTACTAGCACAGTTTTCCAGGGACTTTACCATGCCATTTCCGTCTTTTTTCTTCGTCGAAAGTTCCAGCCTCTGGGGAAGCCGAAGCCATGACTAACCAATGCAAGGTTAGTGGCGAAAGTCCACCAATTAGAGGGTCAGTTATTCTTGGACTCGGCTTGACCCCTGCGGCTGTGATGCTTAAAGAAGTTAAGCGTATCTATCAATACGAGAAAGAGTCTCGAGCCTTGACCCTGGATCTTCAATGCGCTGCGGAATTAATGAGAGTAACGTCGTATAACACAGCCGATCAGTCGATAGTCTTCATTTTCGAGTTAGAATAGCTTTAGCGACGTCATGCGGGTAGATTTAGTTGATCGCACGTGGTGGCTTTTGGGCATCTAGACCTTTGTAGTGTCGCGATTTACGGTTAGCTACAGGAACTTCAATTGTGATCGCCTCTTCGTATTATCATTTTTTACCAGCTAGTCATGCATCTGAAGAATTGACCAATAGATAGTTGTGACTTGGAAGATCAATTGGTGATCACATTCCATCACAGCAAAAAAGCCCGGGAGTCGGATCAGAAGTCGCCTTCTCTCAACGACGCTTGTTGTTCTCGACCAGATGAGTCTTGTTCTTTCCGCGTCGGAGACACCAGAAGTGTCTCTTATCATTGTTGTTCATGCTATTGTGTGAGAAGCCCAGACTTTGTTTTTACTTCGAAACGTCTTTCCGCCGGGAATAGCCACCACAGAAGCACACCCGAGAAAGACTTTGCAGTTTCTGAGAATTCTTTGCTGCCGTTCAATTTCATTCGTGACTATGAACGCAGAAGGTTCTGTCAAGTTTCGTAGGTTAATTTACACATGAAGAATAACCAAAAATGGTCGCCTAACCTACACATGTGACATGCTATTATTCTTGTCCTCTGGTGAAAGTTTGAGTGTGATTCAGCTCCATGAGAATAAAATGTAGTAGCGAAAACCCCGAAAAAATGTATTCATAGCCTCAATCTTATAAAATTTTATGACAGGAACGCTCATTGTTGAACTTCATGCCTCACTCATGTTCCCGGTTGCGTTAACAGGCAGCGACTCGACTGACCTTCAAAAACCTTAAATAAAAGATAAGATTGGACTAGCCCACGTGCTGTGCTTACTAGAGTCTTGACGTCATCACTTTATCTTTTCAACACCACAAAATATGCCACAACCAGGCAAGAAAACTCGCTTCCGAACAAGAGGCGACCCCAATAGTGCCTTTCCTTTGATCATCTTTTTCCATGGCTCAGGCGCCTCGTGCGCCTCGTGGGAGCTCCTGGCGGACCTTCTCAACGCTTATCAGATTCTCATCTGGGATCGACTTGACCCAAACATAAACCCTGGATACGCCATCTCAGAACTGTTAGAATATCTTGATGGGTTCGATTTACCTTCAGAATATGTTCTCATCGCCCATTCATACGGCGGCACCTTCGCCAGACTCTTCCTTGAAGAGAGACACCACCATGTCGCAGGTATGGTCCTTGTGGAAACAGGCCAAGAAACCGGCATAGATCCCGAGATTGAACAACGACAATACGAAGACCAAATCCTTGAGAACAAACCACTCGTCGTCATCCGTGGGAACACCCTCAAATGGAAACAAATGCAGTATGAACGAGCCCTCGCAGCAGAACAGAACATGGTCACACCAACTTTGTTAATCCAAAAACAAATGCTCGATGCGACGGATAAAGAGGACGAGAGATTGAAGAAAGTACAGCTGCAGCTCTCGAGGAACAATCGATATGTTCACTTGCCGGACTGCGGACATGGTGTTATCCAGGAGAGGCCGGATGTTGTGAGGGAGGCTGTGGGTTGGGTTATGGAGCATTTGTACATGCCGGAAGATGAACCGCTGGAAGAACCGGCGCAAGAGACTGATGGGAAGCAGGAGGAAAATGGAATAAAGAAGAGTGTTCCAGCAAGGAAGAAAAAACCTTCTCTTGTGGGGAAAATCACAAATCTGTTAAGAAAGCCAAAAGGGCAAGGGTCTTCCTCATGAGACTACCCTTGATACTCTCTGGGGGTACATCAGAGCAGTCAGTATGCGATTAAGAGCTACCCAAGTCAATTTTAGATTTTGATACTGCGCAAGATCTCACCAAAAGCCTTCTGACTAATCATGAAAGTCGGCGCAGCAGGAAAACCTCCTGGTGTACGAGGAAACACTGATACATCAACGACCCGAAGTCCATCAACCCAATTCACTCTGAACTTGAAGTCGACACAGTAATTCATATTCCCTGTAGGCCCCATACGACAAGACGATGTCGCGTGGTGACTGAACGCTTCATCCACGATATCCTGTATCATCTCGCCCTCTGGTCGGGGGGAAACAATTTTGAAAGGAGCACGGGGCTTACTGATAGCGTTGAAAATATGGAAGGTATGCTGAATACCTTCTCGAATAGCTTCAACATCGCGCTCGCCGTTCTGGGAGAAGAAGTTGAAGTTTATCTCTGGGGCTTGGCGGGGATCTTTAGACCTCAGAGTGACAGTTCCAGCCTGATTACCTGTCTGCATCTTGACGACGGACCAGCTACTCGGGGTCTGCTAGTGACACATCTGGTGATAAATATGCACGCAATGCGTACTTGATAAAACAACACTTTTGATCACACGAACTGTCATTTGACAGTTATTTGATCTTTTCTGATGAACCTTCTCCTCGAGCCGATGATAATAAACTCCTATTCCGAGGCATGGTTGTTTGATATGGCAGCTACCATCCCTCCTAACAAAGCAAACGATGTGAGCCTTATCGTGCTTTGGCTTTGGACTAGTCTGGCGTAGTTATAGGAAGCGTGATCAATATGCTGTGAAGTCTTTATACTCGAGTTTTGGAGCACCCCTCGGGTTCCGAAAGCACAGCATCGGGACGCCACGACGTATCAGGTCCCGAACCTCGGGAGAAAATGCATTTTATGCAACCGCAATTAGTTTATGTAGTAGTGGTACGGCAGTTCAGATATTAATATGAAGCGGATTGAATACAATTGACTGGGTTGGGTGCAGAAACTAGGTTGGCCGCGACTGTCTACTCCTTCTTATACTTCCAAGTCGCCCTCCGATGCAAACTGATGTCCCCCGAGTAAAACGTAAGAACCATTCCATACAGCCCCCCAATCGGCCACCTGTGCAACAGCGCCTTCAAACTCCATCCCTCCTCCATCGACTTCTCCTCCGGCTCCATGTCCACATGCTTCACTTTGCCGTACACCGTTGGAAGAGTCGTTGAAAAGTAACGCTCCCGCAGTCTTTCATACCAAGACCGATCGTAAAGCTCCCAAAACTGTTCTTCTGTATAGTGCGTGTGAGCGTATAGCCACTTTCGGCCGCCAAGCTCTGCCAATTTCTCCTCCAGGGCGCGATTCTTGGTTTTAAACTGTTTGGGATCGGAAGGTCCCCAACCCCAAACACCAATATTAAGCATAGGCTGTGATATCTCGGATTCTTCACGACGCTTTGCAGTGACGGGATGAAATGTCGGCATCCTCGTTTCCTTCAGCGGACATAACCACAGTGGCCATATACCAAGTTCAGAATCCACCCAGTAGATGAACTCCTCGGCTGTATCATAAGGCAATGCAAGATCCTGTACTACAAACTGCTCTGAAATGCGACTCGCGTGAAGGGCGTGGTATAGTGTCCGAGTATGCGAATAGTCGTCCAAGAGCCATCGGAAGAATCGGTTGAATGGGACAATTTTGAAGTACGTATAGCCTTGGCGACCAACCCAAAACGCTGCTCTGTCGTAGCGAAAAAGATATTCGCTGAGTGGGATATACTCGGTGATGCTTGAGGGAGGTTGGAGACCCTTTGTCTTGTCTTGTACATGCAGATAGAACCATGGGTCTGCGGCGTTGCTGAAGGTCATCAAAGGCGAATCGATAGGCTTTGAGTTTGTAAGTTGCCCGGTTATGATAACCGCATGGCATTTGGAATAGATGATTCCGTCGATGTAGTCAATATTTGATCGCCCGCAAAGCTTCTTCGTCTCAGAAATGGCAGTTGCAATACTTTCGACCCGGTGGTATGTTGTTTTGACGAACCTTTGTGCCTCTACAAGTCGTACTTCAAGCAGCGTCGTGACGCCCAAGGTCCCCACTGCACCAGCAGCTGCATGGAACAGATCTTCCCGTTCTCCAGGTGACGCTCTCACCACGTCCCCATTACCGAGTATCATTTCCACAAAATTAACCGTCTCGTTGAAGAAGCCGTGGCGAAAAGAGCTGCTTTCACCAGATGTTCCTGAAAATCCACCTCCTACTGTAATCCCGGGGAACTCCATCACGACTGGAGGTACGAGCCCATACGGCATTGTTGCTTCGACAAGCCGGTCCATCGGTACATTGGGTTCCACTAGACATGTCTTCTTATCAGTGTCGACAGAGATGACTTGGGATAATACACCAATGTCGATAATGTTGGCGTCTGGTGCATGGCGAGGGCGAGTACTGCTCGAGGAGCCGTGTGATATTCGATATGGCTGACCGAGTTTGTAGAAAGTCCGTATCTTGTCGGCGATATCTTCCACAATTTGATCGTGACGCTCCATGATTAGCTGTTCACTTACAGAGAAGCATCACTGTTGCTAACGAATTCGGCCGGCAATCAAGTGCTCATGTACTCGGAAGAGATCATCTCGAAGCCCTTGCACAAATTGACTAGACTCGCACAAGAGAGCATCGGGTGCATCATCGGAAAGATGCACACGTTTGCTTGGTTGAACTGCCTTGTCAAATCAGCATGTAGTTGCTCGCCTGAGACAACGGAAGAGAATGGAAATGCGGCGACCTTCTGTACAACTTGATCTCGCGTATTCACGCATCTGTTTGGTGGGCAGTGTAACGACCCATGCATGCCCCGCGACAAGACCCGATTCAAGTGGTAGATTGCTCTCTAAGTACCACCTATAACAACATTCCGAGTCTATTTGGTCTAGATCTTAATCTCGCTCCCGGTCTTCAGCAACGCCTTCTATTCACATCTCATAGCAATGATCCTCGATTGTAGCAAATGTCCCAGACTCCCATCTACCAAACGCCAGGAATGAATCGCCAAGGCACGCGCTTGCAGTACTCAGTCCACGCATCTCCATACTTGACCGAACACCTCTTCTCATCCCGAATGCAGCGATGAACAAGCAACATGAGCATCCAGACCGCATACCACCACACCACAGCCTTTGTGCTACCGACCAGCGCACAAGTACTAAAGCTGAGCAACAAGTCACCAACGTAGTTTGCATGCCGAGACCAGCCCCAGAATCCGCTGCACAGCAACAAACTCGTATGCTGTCTGCCGTCCGAGGTTCGAAAGCGCGCTGTGATGCACTCGGCGGGCTTGCCCCAGATCATGCAGTTGCCGCCTGTTCGCCGGACGGTGTCTTTTTGGTGGTTTACCACGCGGAACATGACGTAGCCTGCTACGCCGAGGGTGAAGAAGAAGGCGAGGTAAGGCGTTGAGGCGGATGATGGATAGAGACCCAAATATTGGCCTTGGATGGTGTATGTTGTTGGGAGGAAGCAGAAGCAGCCCCAAATTAGATACATGCCGAAATGATCGTGGGCGATATCGATCGTGCGAAGATACCAGGATTCGTTGATGAAGAAATCCAGCACGTAAAGTGTTTGAAGTGCCGTTACCAGAATTAATGATGGTTCAACGTACCCCTGGTTTTGGTACTGATAAGCCATATTGGAGAAGTCGCTGCGTCATGTAAGTAATTATCCGTACAGGGATATCAGACAACCTACATCAAAGTCCACACCATCATTCCAGCTCGACCATTGCTAAACAGTTTGAGGTCAAACTTATCACCCAGTCTCGGATTCAATTCAATTCCCATGAAAAAGTCGTATAGCAAAGATCCTGGCCTCTTCATTAGAGTTTGCTTACCAAAGCATTCGACGTGACTTACCGCTAAACTTTCTGTCCTCTGGATGACACGGCAACACGTACGCTTTGACAAAGGCAAGTGCCGAGATAACGAACCCAGCCAAATTCATAGCCCCAATCAAACTGCTCCAGTTGCGGGGTATGAAACCAGGGTCCAGAATCCCCAGATAACTGAGTCCTCCATACAGCAAATGCGTCACGATCCATGCTGACAGCCCGTTGATTTTGTAGTCAAGAAGATATCCAGCTGGCGTGAGTTGTCCTTTGTGGTTTTCGCCGGGGAGATAGATGTATAGGACTGCTTGGACGGCGAGCCAGCAGAAGACAGCTGCGATGCCCTTGAGAGTAATTTGAGGACCGTATTGGGCGCAGATATTCCAAAAACCATGTTCTTTCACTGCGGCTGTAAAGAGTGAGAATGATCCTTCGTATTGAACCAGCGTGATGAATATGGATATCGATCCAATTGGCGCGAGAAAAAGCGGCGAAGCTCCAACAAGAGACCTCAACCACGAGCGTCCCAGCCCAGCACGGCCCCAGACATCCGCATCAGTAAACGTTTGATCTTTTGTAGCGAGTTCAGTAGCTTCAATAGGCCTCTGTTTCCGCGGCCTAACGATGGTAGTCGTAGGACTTTCGGTGCTTGGTGCCATATTTGATCAAATACGCGTAGATCCTGAGGAAGCAGAAACAAAGACGTGTCTGCAAAGGAGGGGAGAAAACGAATGGTGTTGTGTTGTACAAGGGAAGGGAGGGTTCAATCAATGAGTATGAGCTAATAATCACGGCACTGTTAGTGGCTGGATGACATCGTCATCGATCAGCGCAAACGGGTGGATCTACGGAAGCGATTCGTGGCTTGGATAGTAAGTTATGCATACGACGCGTGCTATGGTTGTTTGGCTGGGACTTGAGAGTCAAGCTAGCTCTGGACTGAGACATATTGGACGCTAATCACTGCATAAAATACATAGTGCCACGAATACAGCTTCAATGATTCGTAGAGATGAGGGCTGGTAACACGACATCATTGTGATGCTGTACAAGTGAGACTGATTCATATCGAATCAGGGTCGTACTATGTTTTTGTCCTGACCGCTTCGTGTCAAGTGCCAAGATTCGCTTGCGACGATCTCGAGGTTGTTTTTGGAATGGATTGACTTTGCGCTAGGGGAGCTTTCCGAGACCAATGATTTGTGCATTCGTACCAGCTTGACCTGAGCTACGCGTCAGGAACAGAGGTCAAAAACCTCCTCATAGGTTGACAGTTCTATGTTAACATGAATGCAACCCTCCTTGATGCCAATTGCGGTTGTATGCGTTATTCATCTTCAATCGCGCGGCCTATAATAAATGGATCTCTATCCTACCCAGATTCACCTCCATCAACTCTGATTGGTTTGCAAAAGGCGTGAATCAGTTCGTCAATTCGTTTGCTATGCTGGCAAAAAATGCAAAAGAATTATTCTTTTGCCGTCAGCAAGACTCGAACTTGCGTTTTCAGTGCTTCATTAAGCCACAAACTGATGTACTGACCCCTATACGATGACGGCTTATTAATGTTGACAGGGGTCGAGTAAAACAAATCTAAGTCGTGTCCTGTGGCTTCGGGTATTATTTTTCCAGGCCGCCACATGTATTGTGTAAAATGAGATGCGAAAAACCCAGGGTATATATCATTAAACTAATTACTCATTATCTATATCATCCAAACATTATTAGGATCTATTCGACCCGTCCTGCGAATTCTTGGGCGACCACATGGACGCATCGGCCGGCAACCCAAGAGGGTCCTGATTAGGCTCGTACACTATTCGTATACTTCTTCGATGACTGTCCCGCTCCGAAGGGGTCCTGTACAAAGGGCTTCCAGGCACATCTTCCATGTCTTTGGATAGCCGCGGCCTGGCACTACTACCATCTGACACTCGTGGTCTGGGACTAATTCGGCCCTCAGAAAGTGGTGATCTGGGGCTAGTTCGACCTTCTGATAATCGAGGTCGGGCGCTGCCACTTTCCGATAGACGTGGTTTGGGGCTCTTTCGGCCTTCAGCGATAAGAGGTCTAGGGCTGATGCGGCCTTCAGACAATCGCGATCCGATACTTCCGACTTCAGACAATCGAGGTCTGGCACTGAGGCCACCTGTAGACATGCGAGGTTGAAGACTGTGTCCACCATCGGACATGGGTGGTTCGGGCGTATTGATAGTCAAGGCTGGCTTCACAAAGCCCTTCTCTTGAATGCCTCTGTTTTGGCGCTTCTTATACCACCAAAAGAAGAAACCGATAAGAACGAGCATAAGGCCCAAGATACCGACGCCTGCGCCGATACCTGCCTTTGCTTGGGCGGACAGTCCGCCTGATGCTGGTACCGCCGTGACGTCTGCATCTGCTACTGCATTGAGTGTTGCAGTTGGCGCTGAAGTAAAGGTTTCGGAGACGAGTGTGGATACGGAAGTTGTAGAAGCTGTTGACGAGGTTATCGCTTCGGGTTCTACAGACTCGGTTGGTGAAAAGGTTTGAAGGGCCAACTCTGCTGGGTTTGAGTCGATGTAGAAGAAGCTACTCGTCAAGGTGGTTTTGTTGTCGGGATCAGTCGTGTTGATCAGTCTGGCGACAAATCTCGTACCACCGACATCGAAATCCTTTGGTATTGTCCAATAGTATGAGAGAAAAGTATCCGGACAGTCGTCGTCCCAAACTTGCCAGTCATCAGAAGGATATTGAAATGTCTTATCGGCTGCATTATGTCAGTTCAATCGTCAACTGCTTCAAATTTGTACAGCAACTTACAAAAGACCTTGATTGGCTTCGAACCGTCGGTATCGTCTTCTGAGCCTATCTCCAAACTGAAAGTCTGACTCTGACCATCAACCACATTGAGACCACCAGTCCAACCAAACCCCTTCGTTTCTCCTACAGACCAGACATCTCCTTGATTAGGAAACATAATCTCATCTCCATTCTTCGTCAACGATGTGGATTTGCACCACTCAGCGGGTGTTTGCTCATCATCATGCACTTGTCGCTCAGCGAGTCGTTTCAAGGTAAAGTCTAAAGGAAAACGCATCTTTGCAGGAATAAGCAATTAAGGAAAGTGGGAAGAAAAATAAGCAGCATAAGAGAACAAATGGAGGGCATGAGAAAAACGAGGACGTGATGTTTTATAAAAAGCCATGCTCGGGGCATTAAATGTCGATGCTTTTTAGTGAAATAAGATGATGTTTCAACTAATATTCTACGTCAAGGCACCCAATCACCAATTAGCGCATGGACCCTGGATCAGTTCAGCTCCATGGTTTTGGGTCATGCCATAAACAATATCTCGCAATTATTACTTTTTACTCGTATAACATGGGTGATAACCCTCCAGCATTATTATCACACCATTGACAGTATTTCTCACAATACAAGAATCCTTCGACAGAAGCGTGAAGAGAAGACAATATGCTCGACGGAGCCGCCGTGAATAGCGAAAGCTTGGGCCTTCATCCACCAGAGCTATGAAGTTTGACGTCTTCTAGCGCTACTAGAGCATGATCTCAGCGCCTGCAAGCACTTTAATTTCAACAAAAGAAGAATTTGAAACAGCTAGAAGCCGTTGTTCACCGAATCGGGAGTGCGATATAAATAGGGCTTCTTCGTCATGTCCGAGTCGTCGCTTATCGGACCAGAGATCGGCCGCAACGAGCTGATCATTGTTTGCACGTGTCCCCAGTCCCTGTCCTGGTCATTTATGAGTATCTCATTAATGCACCAGATTGATCATCCTGACTCAAGACTTGGCCCGGCCGGGCGCTATGCTGAGCGGACTTCGATAGCTGTGGTCATAGCATCCATCTCTTGTCCATCTACATCAGACGGATCCTCCCACCCTTCGCGCTCGTCTTTGGGCAGCCTCACAAAGGCAATGTCGAGCGCCAAGCCTAGTAGCGCTAAACCAGCTGCAAAGTACAAGGCTGCTCTGATCCCTCTGACCTCATCGTCATTATTCGTTCCGACTTCTGTTTCAATCGTTCCAGCAAAGCCTTGACCTAAACTGTTCCCGTAGAGATTGAGTGTGCCGATCAGACTGCTTGCTATGCCTTGTTGGCGACGACTAACGCTGTTGCTGGCGATCACTTGTGCGGCGACATAGACGAGGTCTGGACAGAAGCCGTAGAGTACCATAGCTGGGAATAGTTGGGCCCAGAACGTCTGCTGAACCGGCATTGTCGCTAGCAAAATATTTCCGCCAAATGTGACCAAAACCTGAATACTTGTCAGCATTGTTATCCCACAGAGACCTTGATGACTTACCCCAATAGCCATGATCCATTGCGCAGCGACACGCGGAATAAGCCACGCTGCGACAAATACAGCAAGAAGAGAGCTCAATCCAAACGGGATAAAGTGAACGCCTGTTTGGGTGAGAGAAACCCCACGAAGAAGCTGCTGCCATGCAACAGAATACCACAACCCAATGCCAAAAGCCATGTAGCTTAGCAGCACGACAAAGATCAATGCAAGAAAAGTCGGAGCTTGGAAGATTGACAGCGGCATAATGGGTTCTTTGGCATAGCGCTTTTCCCAAACAAGGAACGCAGCAAACAGAAGAACCGAGAGGATGATCAAGGCGATTTCGTATGGAGTGTTCCACCCGACAGAGGGCGCTTGGTTGCACGCCACGTTGAAGAGCAGAAGACTGCTCAATCCCATAAAGATGCCAGGAACATCGATGTGTCCGCCTTTATCAATGGGAGTCTCTTTCGGCATGAGCCAAGCCACCCATGCAAGATTCACTGCAGAAACACCAGCACTACAAGTCGTCAGTCATGCTCAACACATCTGAGAAAGACACTTACATGAGGATGAAAAGCCACATCCAATTAACCCGATCCATGAAAACACCCGTGATTAACGCCCCGATCATGCCACCCAAAGGTGGCGACGCAGCGAAGAAGCCAAGCACAACATTCCGCGACCGTCCAGGCGGAACCATGGTCGTGATGATGGACACAGCATTCGGCATGAACACGCCACCACCGACGCCTGTGAGAGCGCGCATGGCGATAAATGAGTCGTATGTCTTTGTGAAGGCGTTGATGAAGGAGAATAGTGTGAAGATTGCACAACCAAGAAGGCTTAGTTGTTTGTGGCCAAATATGGCACCGAGACGTCCTGTTACCAGGACGAAAGCACCTTGTGTAAGTCTGGAAAGATTAGTATTGTGATCGTGGTGTTCAACGTGTTTGGCTTACGGATATGATGCTACCATCCAGTTGGCCTTTCCAGGGCCAGATTCACGGCCGAGATCTTTGCTCAATGCAAGGCCGCCCGCAATAGTAACTGCATTCGAAACAAACTGGGTTATTTGTCAATATATGATTGACATTGACTATGCTCTTCAGTTAAATGTTGACTGACCTGAACCATGTTCGCGCAGACCAACAAAGCAATGATCATTCGTCGCGAAGCCGGACTCGTCGTGAATGCTGGATCAGCCTCGAATACGCGTCTTCCATTTTGACTGCTCTGTTGTTCGGAAACGCGTTGACTTTGGTTCCTGTCCTCGAGGGTAATAACCTCAAGAGGCGCTTCGAGAACTGTCTGAGTAGTTGCCATCGTAAACAATCTGTTGAATTGGTAAGTGTGCGGGGAAGATTCACGCTGTTGGTTGTTGACACTTTATATGACGGTTGGCGACCGCTTAAATTGTTCGGTAGAATTATGTCAGCGGGTTGTCGTCAGAATTAACGTTTTTGTTGATCTTTAACCTTATTGTAAATGCATGCAACCAATCTGCACTATTCAACTGGCTATTATTTGCATGCTACGTCGGACGCTTTGATCCGGAAAGCTCTCTGTCTGGTTAACTTCCAGTCTACCTCTGACCTTCTTATTTGTCTGTCTAGCTTCGGTTCTACGTTTGTGATACTTTTACTTTCCTTCTAGCCTATTGTTAGCCTAATTCTGCTTTTCTGTTGCAATACATTTGCTCTTACTTCGATCCATTCTGTGCTATAATCATTGGATTTCATGACTAACTTCTCAACGTCTTTTAGCTGACTTCTAATCTTCTCCTACCGCAACCATTATCTATCTCTCCATTCCTATCGCTTCCTAGATACCATGCAAGGACTCTATAGGTCTTCGTTGATTCGTAGACCGTAAGATTTACACCTCAAGTCGTGTCAGTTAAAATGCATGTATATTGGCTGGAAAAGTACTTTACCACCACATTGCTCTACTAAATCAATTAATACGACATCATGATACACAAGATTAATTATTTGCTCATTTCATAATAACTTGACCTCCTCTAGCGACGTTCCGAAGACATCTGAGTCTTGGGCGTGTTCTGCTGACAAGCTCAGCTCCGCTTACTGAGCTCCGACGCTTTGCGTGAGGTAAGCTTCCGAGGTATGACGTAGGTGCTCTACTCTTATGTCCCTTGTAAGAAATTGACATCAGTTAAATCGCAGATGCCGATTGCCCTTCGGCATATGTAGACAGCCCCATGATTGTGGATTTGATGGGGTAACGAGCCCCAGGGTTCGGAGGACGAGAGATCCCGTCATGGCAATCGGAGAATCCTGTCCTGTCACAGTAGATTGGCACAAGACACCCAGATTTTCTATCCATTTTACAAACACGAAGGGTAGTGTTTACAAGGATCCAACTTAGGTCTCTTTTTCGAAATGGAAATGTAATTTTGACCGTTTGTATGAGCCAAGTGTCAGGATTGGTGTCGTAGCACCCAATAGTATTCGCATCATGAACCACATCTGATTCCCGTGAAAAAGGGGCTTGGAAATTTGTCCCTTCCGAGCTAGGGTTTAATAATAAGATATATAAGATGTCCTCACCCCCCGTGAACTTATTTCTTACACCAATCTGCATTGATCCCAAACACTGTTGATTCCATACCTTGGCAGCTGATGCCATCGCGAACTAACCCTATACAAAAACACAGAAACTCAATCTTCTTGTTTCAACGTAGATCACAGCATCGCCGATGATCTTCAAGACAAGAAGTCTTGATCCAAAGATTCCATCGCCTTGAAAAATATCCCCAAAGTCGTAAGAAAATTCTCACGGGCAGTGAGAAATCAGTGAGGCTTGAATGCGGCACATGCGGCGCCGCAGTATGACGCACCAGCGGCCATCGGGCGGAACCGTGTGGAGCGGAATTGCGGCGTTTGCGGCATTTAGAGTGCGGGATTCGCTGCGGCATAAGCAGACCCGACTCTAGAGGAAAATCATGCCATGAGATGACATGAGGAATCCGTTCGCACACGGCTTTGCCCGGGGTCTCAGATCAGTAAATAAAAATAAAATTTGCAACGACAATTTCCTTTTATATATAACCTTGGCTTGCCGGGTAGTGGGACGCATATTTGACATTACCATACACACTTCTTCACTCCACACATCCATCAACTACTTATCTCTTATCCTTATCTGAAGCTTATCACTTATCGCTTCATCCTTATCGCAATCATGAAGATCCTCACCAAAGAAGAAGAAGAAGCCCATTACGCCGAAGTCCTCAAGGGCGGTATCATCGGCGGCACCCTCTTCACTGGTCTCGGTCTCGCAGGCGTCGCCGTCGCCTCCAGACGCTATGCCTCCTTCCGTGGCCTGACCCTCCCCTTCCGCGCTTTCCTTGTCACATCAACTGGCACATTCGGCGCCATCGTCAACGCAGAGCGATGGAGTATCGCCTACCAAATCGCCCAAGATCCCAAGCGCACCTACAAGGACCAAGCAGCGCGCACAGCAGATCTCATCCGCGAAAATGAATCCGCGTATGAGCGCTTCACCAGCTATGCCAAGCAGAACCGTTACCAGATTGTTTTCGCATCCTGGTTGGCGTCCATGGGTATCGCGTTTGCTATTGTTAGCAGACAACCCATGAACACTGCCAATAAGGTTGTTCAAGCTCGTGTTTACGCTCAGGGCTTGACGTTGGCTGTTTTGTTGGTGTCTGCTATTTTTGAGATGAGGGATCTCAAGAACGGTGACAGTCGATTCCAGACTGTTCGCATGGTGGACCCTAATGATCCTACCAAGATCATCGAGCAAAAGGTTCACAAGGAGGAGTATGAAGGCCAAGATCTCTGGAAGGGTAAGTTTTCGATCTCAATGAAGAAAAGTGAAGCATTGCTAACATACTCGACAGACATGGTCGCTGCTGAGGAGCGCAGACTTGCAGCCAAGAGACAGGCTTCGGGACATTAAATGAGAGTTTATTGACGGGTCGTTAATTATGTACAAAATTGCATTGGGCGGTATATCAGGTTGGCATTATAGAGACGGCGCAATGAGATTTCTTTTGTTTGATACCGGAGGTTATGGAATCTTTGAGATGAAATATTGAAAATGACAATTCTACCATGAAATTTATCATACTAAATTGAAGTGATTGTCCAAGAGTAAGAATTCCACAATGGATCGAAAACAGATGTCATCGCTCAACTACGATGAGTCGTCGTGAATTCGTGATGAATGCTTGAAGTAACTATCCCGTAGCTTCTCGTGACTTGAGATGAGTGAGTGCCGAAGGCCCAGTCAGCTTCATTTTAGACAAGTCTCATCACATTTGCAAAGGCGCATGGTATTGAGTAGAAACATTAAACATTCGCATTACATTAAACTATTCATCATTCTATATTTATTCCTCCTTATGCGAAGGATTATATCCCCATAATCTCTTCCTCTCAGGTCCCCACCACTTGGCCACAGCATCTGCCTCTGCTGCCCAAGTAGAGGCCTCCTCACCGAACTTGTTCTCAACAGCAACCTCAAGTTGCTCAAGCGTCCACCCCTCGACAGCCTTACGCTCTAACGGATCCGTCTTAAGATCCGTGAAACGGTACTGTGTAGAGTCATCAAGCGGAATGACTATCCGCCAGGGCGCGTCGGCAGAGGTCATGGACAACATGCTTGCTCCACCGTTGATGATACCGAAATTCCAAGCGCGACGGCCGTTGTGAATGGTCTTGTAGGGTCGGATGAGGGATTGGCCTTCGTAGTCTTGGATAATGTCTGATGCTGCGCTTGTATCCTTTTCGTTTAGGGAGTTGGTGTTGATGAGGAGGTCGAGGATGGTGGGGAGGATGGAGAGGGACGTGGCGTTGGCGTTGTATTGGACTCGAGGAATGTGAGGGTGGCGGAATGTAATCGGGACGCGGAAGTTGCTAACATGGCCGTTCTCGTACGTTCCGATCTTGGACTTTTGATCTTCCTTGAAAGCTTGTCCGTGGTCACCGACAAAGACGACGAGGGTTTCGTTGGTCATGCCGTACTCGTCGAAAGTCTGGAGAAGCTCACCGAGCCAGGCGTCTGTGAATCGAACGGCGTTGAGATAGCTGTTGAACTCCTCGTGCCACTTCATCTTGCCGTCGGTGTTAAGGTAGTCTTGTGTTTTGAAGGATTGGGGAACGCCCCATGGGTGGTGAGTCGTGCTTGTAAAGTGAGAGAAGAACATGCGCTTGCCCTCGTCGTTGACCTGCTTGAGGTAATCCTTGATATGACGCTTCAGTGTTGTCTCAGCGTAGCCAAAGTAGTTGATCTCCTCGAGATCGTCGCCGTCCTTCTTCTCGTCATCGAGACGTTCTCGGGTGACCTGATGCTCGAAGCCGATCTTCTTGTCGAATTTATCCTGACGATCATAGCCGTCGGTGATGGACTGGAAGAAAGCGGGGTACCACTGCTGCTCAAGGAAGTCCTTGGAGGTCTTGTTGTCCTTGATCTTGTTAAAGAGGTTGAGAACCTGGGGGATACAAGGCTGGTAGCTGTCTGTCTCAGACTCCTCAAAGCCATCAACAGGCATCGACCAAGAACCACAGTGAATGGCAGCCATGCTCTTGAACGAAAGCGAAGACGTCGTGAAACCACCGACGACGTTAATACCTCCGTATCCCTCCGCAGCGGTATCGTTCCACTGCGGGATAGCCACGTGTTCGAAATCCGAGCCGTCCTTCTTCTTCCAGTTACCCGACTTGCCAGTCAGCTTCTCGGCGACGGGGCTCAAGTGTGACAGCTTGGCGTTGACAGCGTCCACGTCCTCTCCCTTGTGCGACTTCATGATGAGCTTGTGGTACTCGGAGCCCTGCTGCAGAGGGAAGAGTTCCTCGCGGTAGCTCTCCATCATGATTAGTGCCACGTGCTTGATCTTGACGTCGCCGCCTGACAGGGTGTCGCGTAGTACATCGAGGATGTCGTTGTCGAGATTGGAGATCTTCATTGGGTCCAGAACAGGGTTGTAGAAGGTGTCATCCGTGGAGGCGACGACACAGCCGTTGCTGGTCTTTGGTTGATCTTGTTCGGTAGTGTTGGGCTTGGACTCTTTCTGTGTCCACTTGTGGAAGCCGGAGGGGATGTCGGAGGGAAGCCATTCGGGTGTTGTCTCGCGGTACTTGCGCGCCGCGTCGCCGACCTCACCGGGTGTCCAGCCTGGGAAGTGTCCCTTGGGTTCCTCCCACTTATCCTCAGTGATGAGCGCAGTCAAAGGCCAGTTACCGCTGGCAGCATTGCAGACGTTGGAAGGCGACTTGAACATGTCGAGCATGGCCAATGGAAGCGACATGGACATCATGGTGTAAGGCGCGGCAGGTCGGAGGGCCGTGGTGAGGAAGAGGAAGGCGCCCACAACAGCGAGAATGACCACTGTTCGAGGTCGTGTTCGGGATTCTTCGTGAGCCTCACTCTTGAGGAGTTGGGCGCCTTCTTTGGCATTTTCGACATCTTCGTATTCACTGTCGGATTCGTATGGCGAGGTGGAGCGAGGGGATCGTCGGGTTCTGTTTCGGATCGACTGCCACGCTAAAACAATTGTTAGTAACCAAGAGTCAATTGAAGACGGGACCGTTGCAGCGATGACATACCATGCACAACAGGTGTTCCAACCGTTGTAATGAGCGACCCAACAGCTCTGTAAACAAACCACTTGGCAAACCAAGCCACAACAACAATGATGGCGCCAGCCGCAAGCACTGAATTGATCCCACTCAACAGAATCTTCATACCCTTGGCATCGCCAGCATAGCTCCTCGCCTCAGACCACTTGACTTCATTACCCGTCGAGTAAAAGAAGCCCAATTGCGACGCCGAGGCGCCGAGCAGCACGAATGAGAAGATACATCCCAACACACAAGCGCCGACAGAGAAGAGGCCCTTTTGTTGTCGCAGAGCCAGACGCGATACGTAAATGATGATGAGGTCGGGAATGAGTAGCGACGGGAGGAATAGGATGAATGCGCCTGGTGAAATTGTTTTGGCGTGGATGGAAAGGTGGACGATTTTTGTGAAGACGAGAGAAACGAAGATGGTGGAAAAACAAAAGGGAACGAGTGTCGCAAACATGGTGAAGGCTACTGCTACTCTCACGAGAGAGCTAAGAGACAGAGAGTCAAATTGGAAGTGCCCTACAAAAACGAGAGAGCGGCCATAAGAATACTTTCCAATGTCTCCAGAAAAAGAATAAAAACGACAGAGCAAGAGGCGAAGGAAGAGAGAGAAGAAAAAAAGGGTCGTGGGACCAGGGAGGAGGATTGAAGTTATTAAAAAAAGGATCTGATCTCTCTTGTCTTGATCCAACGGAGTAGGTAGGACTCCGTATAATTATTATTATGGATGCCCCTAAACAGCTTGCTTTTGCGCTAGGATGTATTTTAAAAACAGTAACTGCTCGCGTGGCTCAGCCTAGAATTGCTAGGTACTGACTGTACTGTACTGTACACCCTGTAGGTAATGACGGATGGACACTGTCATTAACTCTTCACACCCTCCTCTATCTCTCTCCCGGCGCCTTCTACATTTGTAGGGCTAGATTCAAGTGGCTGTTTCAAGGCTCGTATTTTCTCTCTCTTCCGACTAACCGAACTGCCTTGGTCATTGAAATTGTCTGATTGGTTGGTCTTGGGGATTGATGTAAAATTACGTGGAGCGGCACAGCACAGCAGAGCCTTACCCTACCCTACCCAAAGGATCAGAAGCCAGGTTTACTGTCGTGGTACGATGTAACGAGTAAGAAAAAAGAGTCACGCGACCGTTGAAATGAAGCAACCCATCATTCATTCATTTACTGTACTCTACTCTTGTGTACTGTTCTCGACTTGGGGATGTGGAACAGAAGGCTCCGAAAAAGATGGCGTTTTGAGGCGTTCAATAGTGTCAGTCTACCTGCATCACCCTGCGTCAAGATTCAACACAAGACAGCAATCAGAGACTTCAAAAGAGATCAGCATAAGCATTACCCATACTAAGAATCCTTCCAACCAACTTTTCAGACATGCAAATCTTTCAGCTCCTTCTTCTTTCTTTCCCTTCCCCAGACAAGAAATTGAGACAGACCCTGCTGGCCCCCTTTTGTGAACAGGGGGGTTGTCAGACTGGGCTGTCAAAGAAGCCGCTTAGCCGGACTCTTCAGCGGCCCCTGGTCTAAATCTGGTCCAACCCATTCAATTCCACTGGAGCTCGCTCCTAATCTTACGCTAGAACTAGGAAAGGGGACAGACGAGGCATTTCTCTTTTTGGTCTACGCTGTAATTGAGAGTCTGTAGTCACAGCTTGCTCTGCTTTTTCTGCTGCTTCGCATTACCCCTGAGAATAGCGGTCGATCGATCTCTTGGCAAGCGGGGGGTTTGTCCGCTAAGTAATAACAACAGTGAATTAATGGTGATGCAAGGAGGCGCTTTGTTTTTCTTGTTTCTCAAGCACGGGATCTGTCAATCTATTGTTTGGGCAAGGCATGCGACACCATTGAGGCGCGTTGCTTTGGGTGGACTCTCGGGGCGATATTTGTCGTTTGCTTACTGCTGACAGACAGGGATCGCGCTGTCATGACCAAGTCCTATTTTCGCTTGGATCTTGAGACCCAGATCATCAAGAAATTCGCCGACAATGGACTCTGTTATTGCTGGCCAGCCATGGACAGTTATTCCAGACGCTGCAGCCGTAAACTCTACAGCGGCCAGTATCCATAGTTACCAGTAAAGTTTAACGCTCACAGCGCCACAAACAACTGAACATCTCTGATCATTGTAAGAATAATTGGCATGACAAGCACTGTACTGTAATGTACATGCAGAAATCCTGTCATTACGAGATCTACTGCATGAACAAAACTTGGCAGGCACAGTAGGGTAAGACAAGACAAAATTAGCCATACGAGAAGTAGGATTGAGCCGCTGTAGCCGAGAGTGGCCCCGCTGATCTGACATTTCACTTCCAGACCGCACTAGACCTGATTTGGCTGTTCGGAACATCAATTAATCCTCAACTAGGCTTGGCGCACTGGAATTCTTGCACGATCTGGATTCAATCATGGCTTGAATTATGCATGAATTTACAAACGATGCACGGGCTGGATTCCCATCGCCAAAAGGGAAAAGAATATTCGAAAAAAGGAAAGGATTTGACGTGGCATTTGGGAAGAAAACGGTTTGTTAGATAGTTGCCAAACCAACCTGCCACGCTTAGCAACGAAGAACCAACCATCGTCGTATCTTCAGTACGTCATTCATTGATAGCAAACACGGACCTTTCCTTTTTTTACCCCAGACTCCAAGATCTGCAATGTAAGAAGTACTTTTCGAGAGTAGTCCAGACGTAAATAGCCACCTGTGGCGTCGGTTACCCGGCTACAACGGCCTAGTGGAAGGCTTCTTCCAAGGTTTCTGCACAAGAGGTCGGGACTCCAGTGGGCGTAATTGGTTCGAGTCAAGTCGATCAACTGTCAGATGAACTGTGCCTTCCTCTACCAATGACTAGTGCCCATGGCTGGGGTTGTCATTACAGTACGTGGCTTCACACCTTCCACGGCAGTCTTTACCGTTTGGAAGGACGGGAAGCAAATAGAGTGTCCAGATGGGTCGTTGAGGCGTGTGAGTTACTCGGTTTGGAAGTTGAACGGCACGGTTTATGCATGTTAGTAATGGCGTCTGAGCCGAGCCTTTCTGGCGTTTCGGTCATTCCTGGCCGAGGTCAAGAGATTTGTTTAGTTCTTGATCGAACATCATAGATTTTAACATTGTGCTTGTGATATCGAAAACTGGCTAAGAGTTTGTGCCAGCTGATTGACATTTCGACAGCAGCTGAACGAAGGGCAAATAGAGTTTCGGTAATGATTCTGAAAAGTAACATCGGCCACCCCGCATCGATCTGAAGTTATTTCCGAGCATTTGATCCTTCGCTATACCCGGTATCTGTAAAACTTCAAGTATCGAATTGCTACAAACTGTCAGGTGTATGCTCAGGTGAATGTATGGAGTCGATTCCAAGTCTAGCACTTGTGAGCGGATATTTACAGTGAAAGCAAGGGATGAGATTACTAAATCGATCGATCATAATTGAGAAATGATTGTAGTGATGCTGTTGAGAACATTCTGTTTTGAAGCTATCACGTCGTTATGCACATGGGTATTGCAATCAGATATCTTATCTCAAAGGCCAAGAGTCGATATATCCGTATACCCGCTTTAATAAATGATGCGGAGTATTTTCGCTTTCCATTTTCGCCATCGTATCTGCTTCGTATATCACGTCGTATAACAATAACCTACATATTTACCAATGGCGATTGAGAAAGTTGCAGTCATCGGAGTAAGTCAATCGGACAGAATGAGTCTACCCACATCGGACTGACAATCTTAGGGCTCCGGTCTCCTCGGCTCCAAAGTCGTCGACAGTCTCGTCAACGCTGGCTTCCAAGTAACAGCCATCTCGAGAAATGAATCTACAGCCACATTCCCCGAGAATGTAACCGTCAAGCGTGTCGACATCACTTCCATCGACTCAATCAAGGACGCAGTGACCGGCCAAGACGCTGTTGTCTCAACAGTAACCACCATGGCAGCTGGCGGCCAAAAGACTGTCATCGACGCGGTCATCGCTGCCCGAGTTCCTCGCTTCATTCCCTCCGAGTTTGGAATTCCTTCTCGCCAGAATAGAGATACCAAGATTGGAAAGCTTCTTGGTGCAAAGATCGAGAATACTGATTATTTGATTGAACTTGCTCAGAAGTATGATTGGTTCTCGTGGACAGGTCTTTCACCCGGGCTGTTCCTTGATGCAGTATGTCACCCATTCCCTACAGTATTTTGACGATGACTAAACCTTTATAGGGCCTCAAGAACCCCCTCAGTTTCATCGATATCAAGAACCGTAAATTCCGCCTCATAGACTCCGGCAACGAACCCTACTCCACGAGCTCGCTCCCCTACATCGGCAAAGCCGTAGCTGCCATTCTCCAGAGGCCTGAAGAGACAGCTAACAAGTATCTCAATGTCGCTGGCGTCACTACAACTCAAAACGAGGTTCTTAGAATCGTTGAGAAATTGACCGGAGACAAGTTCGAGGTGACGCGCGTGAGCAGCGCAGAGTCGGAGAAGATTGGAGATGAAAAGCTTGCCAAGGGAGACTATAGTGCTTTTGGTAATTATCTTGAGCAGTTTCTGTTTGTGGATGGGTCTGGGAATGGACTCAAGGGTGATGAGAATGCTATTGGATTGCTTGGACTTGAGGAGGAGAATCTGGAAGAGGTTGTTAAGGGTGTGTTGGCTGACATTAACTGATGAGATCGGTGTATGTACGTCGGAGATGCAGTCTGTCATTTCCTCCATGGCTGATATGGTCTTTGTGGAAACTAGGAATTTACTGTTTCTGGTATAGCTAGCTAAATAGCGACTTTGTTTGTCCTTCGTCAAGCGCCCAGCCAACGGGTGCTTCATCAGTTCTTAACCGAAGCCTCTAGGAACCGAATGGCATTCCTCAAACTCTCAACATTAGCAACGCCATCCGCATCCTTGCTCTCAACATCAATGTTTCCAACCCTACTGTCAAACCCATGCTCCGCATCTTCCGGGAAGTCCTGCACCACTTCAACGCCCGCATCCCGAAGCTTCTTCTCAGCGACAACACTGCAATCCACAGTGACAGCAGAGTCATTCTTGCCGTGCAGAAGGTAAGTACATGGGATTTCAGCGAGCTTGCCGAATGAAAGAGGGTATAGACGACGATGTTCTTCGGGAATGGCATCCGGGCCCTTGCTAGCGATTTCTTGGCTGAGACCATCGATGCCGGTCATGTAGTCTGGGAACAGTGCATCGATATGCAGAGCTGAAGCGACTGAGAATCTGGGGTCTTCCTCCATTTTCTCGGGCGGGGGGTACCCAGAAATCGCCTTTCGATCTTCATTTGCCTTCCTTTTGGGAAACTTGCCCAGCACAGACGACGTATCAAAAGGCTCTTGGTTCCAAATATTCATTCCAGGCGTAGTATATCGCGAGCCAGCAGCATCGAGCATTCCATAGATCAGAAGAAGACCCTCGGGCTTCTCTTTCACAGCATTCGCCGTTGACAAAGCGAGATATCCACCAGCACTGGAGCCCGCCACCAAGACCGAATCGATACGACGGCCGATCACGTCACCCAGTGAGGAGCGAACCCAGTTGTATGCATCTACGGTGTCATCCAGCGATGCATGGGCTGCGGATTCGGGGACGAGGCGATAGTCTGGCGTGACGAAGATCCATTTGCGAGCGACTGCTGCGTTGACGAGCCAGTGTGGCATAAAGCTGTATCTGTCTCCGACAATCTGAATACTATCAGCAATATTCTTTCGTTCTCTGAACACAATAGCTAACCAGGAATCCACCGTGGATGTGCATAAGAACAGTGTTCGGAAGACCACCTGTCTCCTCGGGATAAACAACATCGAGAAGGATATCGCCATCAGGTCCTGATTTGTAGGGGATGGTCTTGGAGGTGTAGCCCTTGAGGCCTGAAAATGGTGAAGATGTCATTTTAAATTGTTTGGTCGCTCTGGAAGGTGAACTGAAGAATATCACTCAATGATATAAATAACGGACGGATTTATCGGGATCGTCATGTCTTGTCGGGGTAAGCTCGGTTGTGACCTCCCCGCACTGCAACATCGTCAACTTACGTCATTCAACCCCGCGTATCACCACATTTTCATGACTGGCAATGATATAATGAGTCTTTAAATGTGGGTGAATTGTCATAGTCTCCGTCTCACTTTGTTTGTTACGTGGTGAGAGGTTGTGATGGATTTGTGATGCGCTTACTTTTGACTCATCATCCGGCTTGGTGAGAAGTCGACTCATAGGCCGCTTTACCGTGAGTGTCGAGACACAAAGTTGACATCTTCACACTGCATGAACATAAACAATGATAATCATAGATATAATGAATATCTTGTTTTACTACTGAAAATACTCTAACTCTGCCATGCCGCTCTCCAGTTCCTGCTGTGGCATAATCCCATCCTAGAGCATCTAACCCTGCGTATTGTATTTACAGTAGTCATAGTTATTGATCTTGTTGCCTGCCCACTCTGGGAACGAAACAGCCTTTCCAGACCCTCCAAAGACGGCGAACGTGGCAATGAAGACCATGACCTGGGTACCACCATCCAGCGCCGCAGAAATAAGATAGTTCCACTTGACAAACCAGTGAGGTCTGTACCGTCGAAGATAGAACTGTCCAAAGGCACCAAGGATGTAGTAGCTTGTAAGAGAGGCGTTGAGTCCAACGAAAAGCTCACCAAGGTACCAAAGAATGATGGAGGTGTTGAGGTAGGACCAGATTCGCATGCGGGGGAAGAAACGGTGGGCGATGTAAAAGGGTAGAGGAGCCAAGAAGCCGATGAAGAAGGCGATTGTCACCCATTGGTAGCGTGCGCCGATGGAGAACATCTTGGGGGCGATGGACCACGCGATGGCGAGCGTGTTGAATTGCTGGATCTGAGCGCCGGACCAAATGTTGGTACCTTCAGCGGACTTGAGAATTGGTGCTTGGTTGTCAATGATGCTGATCATCATCACGTAGTTGAGAAGAGCGCCAAGAATGCAACCGATGACTTGCGTAGTGAAAGTGGCTTTGGGTGATAGCTTGTTCTGCTGGGCAAGTTTCAAGTCTCGGAGAAGCAGGAAACCCTGGCTGAGAGCGTTGTAAGTGTACGATGTGAAGTACATGTTTGCTGAAGAATAGTCAGTACAAGGCAGACAGCACCATGGTCAAAACACTTACCAAGTGGACGTCCAGGAAACATATATCCAGCCAACATTTGGAAAATCGGCTGCAAGTTAAACCCAAATCCAGTAATAGCGTACTGGGCACCGAAAAAGATCAAAAAGATGACAAGGAAAATGACAGCCATGACGAAACCCCACCATGGAAGCGTCGACTTCATGACATAGAGACAAGTCATTCCAATGATGAAGCTAGCTGCAAAGACGAGGAAGTACCAGCTGTTGGGAACCTCATCATAGTCGAGCATAAGCTTGTAGTGAGGATCGATGGTGGGATCATCGCGAAGCTTGGTCTTTTCTTCCTCGGTGCGACGGCCGGTTTGGCGCCAGAAGAAGTAAGTTGAGGGATTGAAAGCCTTCTTTAGAGTGGACAGGGTGATCCAGGACCATCCAAGACTGACTTCAGCGTAGTTCCAGAGGAGCATATGGACGAGAGTTGCTGTCAAACCAGCGTTGGATGTGATGAGGTAGTTGACATAAGTAGCAGTAAGATGAGGAAGGCCAGCTTCGTCGATAGCCTTGTCGTTAACTGTGAAGTCAGGGTTCATGATGGCAGTTTCGTTATACTCAACATAACTGGTTGGGGTGGACTTTCCGTCGTAAAGCAGCTGCGCCATGAAAGGAAAGTCCTGGGCTCTCCAAACGTTGCCGTAGTATAGAGCCATGGAGAGAATGATACCACCCAGGTAACCGATGAAGCTGTTGACAAGAGTCTGAAGGGGCATCCAGAGAGGTGAGCCGAAGCCGGCGATGTAGTTCCAGTCGAAGCAGATGCTCAAGAAACCCATTCCCTCGTTACCTTGCGAGCCACCGAAGAGGTTTGTGAAGACAGGGTTGTGACGGTCGACGAGGCAGAAGACGGAGACGGCCGAGAGGAGAGGGAAGATGTACTGTGACGGTTAGTATGATTCGTCAAGTTGGAGATGTGAACATACCTCAGGGAACCACTCCCAGAAGAAGATACCGACAAACACGATCCAGAAGACCTGAAATCTCTTTCGTGTCTCAGACTTGGGCTTATGCAAAGTCTCCATCACAGTCGTGATGGGCAAGTTCGCGGGGTAAAGCATCTTGGTAGGGTACAACAGCACGTTCCTCATCATACCAGCGATACCATATCCAATAAGCTGAGACGAGAGTGTGATGAAGATACCAGCAGCTTGGTTAGGATATCCACCATACCAAAGCTTCTGAACAGACAGAGCTTCAGTCGACAATGCTGAGACTGATGCAGCCGAAGCCATGAGAACAGCTGCTGTATGCTCCTTTCTGTTCCATGGGTGAGGGTTTAGAAGACGGCCGATGTAGCCTTTTCGAGGGATGATGTGTGATAGACCGGTACCGAGTGTTTCGGCGAGGACGGTAAGGAACATGACTGAGACGTATACGACTTGAGGCTTGAAGTACATGATCTCTTGGAGAACACCTCCGAAGGCTGACAGTCCGATGCCTATACAAGTCAGAACATTGACTACATAGCGTCGGGATAGTGACTTACCAACGATGAACATGCGAACTGTCCATGGGTTCATATCAGGATCATCATCGACATGAATGACATTAGTAACGATATCCTCCGCAGTCTCAAGAGGACGGGAAGGCTCCGACTTGAGGATCTCGACGTCTGCGTAGTCCTTCTCATCGTGAGGGTGGATCTTCTTGTCGGCAGAGATAGTATCTGCCTCCGCAGAGGTTTGTGGTGCTATATCTGTCTTCTCCATGATTAAATGTTTTGGAACAACAAATTGAATGATGTTGCTTGATCCAAATCCCCATGGTCGTTCAAGGCAGGCATTTTGTACTTCATGAGGTTTCTATAAAATGCTCTTGAGATAAAGAGAAGTGGCCAATTGAGTACATTCCGGAGTTTCGGCACGCTGTCAATCTGGATAGAACGGCAGTAAACTGACACTCGAATGATCTACAAAAGAACCAATATCCCAAAAGTCCCTGAACCTTGACTTTGTTCCCGGCGCTATTCGCGAGGCGGGATAGCAGGATCCCGAGGTTCAGATATCGACTTCTCCAATGCAACACACTCTACTCCAACAGTGGCGCGAGATAAAGACTACGTAATTTCGTATTCCCCCTCGGATCAACGGCTTAAGATGCTGACTTACTTGCCTAACCAGCACTAGCTCGCCTTCCAATTCCAGTGACATCTTCGAATTGGGGTAATGAATGACCGTCAATTGAAAGGGAGTGACATGCTCCGCCGGGAACTAAAGTCTTCCCCACGTCTATTTGGAGATGCAGTCTCGGGACATCGGCACTTGGGGAGTGCGACCTGCCAAGAGAGGTTAGATTCCTCCGAGGAGATTCAGATAAGAGATCAATTCCACCTCATCCATTGCGTCGCCGACTTAGCCGGATAGAAGTGTTGGTTCGATATGGTAATTCGATGAGGGTTGCACTTTTGTGTTTAATTGATTGCTAACGACTGACAAAAGACCCGGCTGTTCCTGATATGATGATGCGCCACCACCTCTAGACGAGGTGGCTTGTCCAACCCCAGATTATGACGGTGATGAGATGGGAATACGCCTTGGATCACACGTTGCTTGAACCGCCACGACGGTGTTGCAATCTCGGTGGACCCATCCTGTTGGAACTTCTGCTAGAACATAACTGCCGGTGTTCCGACTTCGACCAACATCAATGCTACGTTGAATGTCACGCAATCGATTTCCCATTGCGGTTATCCTGGTAGAAGACGTTGAAAGTATTATCTTTTGGCGGCCGACTTGGGGAATCTTCTTGACGGATGATGATCAACTCCAAGTCTCAGATCCACGGATTTATTGTCAGGGAATATCGTCGATAAGGTCCATGTCGATAGTTGCACGAGATCTTGGATGCAAAACAACCACTGAAAGAATAGTTTTATGTATTCACCAAGTCCTTCATTCTCAATAAAGTCGTCCTGCCTTACACTCCGATACAGTGATATTACAAAATGATACAGACATCTCCAACAAGCCCTATCTCTTATCTCCATCCTACACAATCCATACAAAAGTCCCTCAACTATAATGCTCCCCTTCGATCGGCCTATCAACATCCATCTCCTCCGTCCCAAACCCAAGATGCCCAACCTGGCTGTCATCACTCTTCCCAGTAGACAACCTCCCCCACTTGACCTTTCCCCTCGCCACAACCTGCAGCTCCTCCACCTCAGCATCCCCGATCAGCCTAGCGCTCATGCTATACTCGGTGGGAGCCATACTGAGGGTCGAGGTGGCGCGGCTGAGTGTTTTGAGTTTCTTTGACGGGTAGTGGCAAGCGGCTGACATAACGGCTGAGTTGCCTCCTGATATGACGGTTATGCCGGGGAGTTTGACGTTGGCCAGGAAGATGGGTGTTATGGCGACGCAGACAGATATTACGAATGCAATCAAGATGGCCTTTGAAGAGAATTGGAGACCAACAGTTACACTTCTTCGGTAGGGATAGCTAGGCGAATACGCTGTATCCGTCAGATCGATTGTCACACAAGACTCAGAGTCGACACTTACATTCGTAGTTGCTCACATAGATACAATTAGAGTAAAGCCAGTGCAGAGTGATACTGACTACCATCAATGGTATAGAGAAACGATAAGGCAACTGCAGTCGATACGTAGAGTTCTGACTACCCCTCGGCTCCGTAACTCGCAGCGTTCGAAACTCGACGCTGTATTTGGACCACTCAAACTCGGCTAGCATTCGTGTGAAGAGTCCATTGTATGCGAGGTAGCATATTGACAGGATGAGTTGCGGCGTGTTAGCTACCATGGTGAGTGGAAGAAGAGTAAGGTTGTCCAAGTGGTCATTGTTGACGTCTTCGTTGAGAGGGGAATGGCTAAAGCGCGCCTCACTCCTGTTCATCTAGTTAGTGTTCGTTTCTTGTCAGAAGGTTGAATTAGACGCACAAGCTTTGTCCTCGCAGAGAAATTCCCACCATAACACCTGCGACAGTAAGGGAACTTCCAATGAGGAGCGATGATAAGATCCAGATATTTCGAGGCACCGCTTTCCCGAACTTTCGCGAGGGTGTATACCATTGTCGAGGACCCTGCAACCATTTATATGCCTGTGTTGAGTCGCCAAGACCAAGTTGTGTTTTGGCAGGTAGCTTCTTCAGATCTCCCAGGCTCAATGTGCACATGCCCCTGGTCTCTTCGTCTGGTCTACTGATAAACGAAGCAATCGCATCACCGGGCGTCATGAGAGGATTTTCGTTGCCCCATACCCTCAGTTTGAGAACCAAGAAGCATAGAATACATTTGAGGCCACACATGATGCATACGATGAGTAAAAGATTGTTGGCAACACTTAACCGACATGACGCTTCGTGTCTCTCAGACCAACAGTGATCAACCTGCATGACTCTGTACTCGGGTTTATACAGCTTGTAATCCATAACGAGTAGACCAGAGGTTGGGTTGAGGATGTTGGAGGCGTCCAACATAGACCATTCATCGACTTTCCATATACGTTTGTCAGTTTCAAAGTCGTAGTTGGAACGATAGTTCGTAGCGATAGGATCTTCGCTTCGGCCGCTGCGCATGAATCCGTCTACTGTCCAGAGAGGGTTGACGATGTCTGTGTCATTCATTCCCGTTGTGTTCTTGTAAACTTGGCTCAGTCTCCATCCCTTTGTTGAGTTGCGCCATTCATCTTCGTAGTTGTACATGACCATTATCAAGTGTCTCCAATGTATCTTTCTAGTTAGTACAATACTACCCTTGGGGGAGCCAACATACCAATGACTTTTCTGGGTCGTTGTACCGCTCCATACACTCCTGGAAACTGATCCTTTGCCATCTCCCGTGTGTCCCATTAGTTGCAATGGACTCGTTGATGGACTTCAACGTAGTCGGATCCTCGTATCCACTGTATGAGAGGGGATCGCTAGAGTAAGGCTCGAGAAGAGCCGCCGTGATAGACAGGCGACCCTGCCAACTCGCAGACGCGAGACTTTCAGCGCCCAACAGCACAGTAAATCCATTCGTGCCCTTGGATTCAAGGACACAACCGTTGAAGACGAGATGCAGCGGGACTGAGCTAAGCGAGAACAGAGACCAGAACAAAATCTTCTTCCAGCCAATGAAGCGAACATTCTTGAGCGATTGAACACCAATCTCAAGCCAATGACCCGCTTTGTGCGCAGCATCAACTTCCTTCCTCGTAGGCGCCACAAGACTTTGCATAAAGAAGTTACTCGACGCCAAGACTCCAGTGCCAATAACATTAATGGCCAAATGAATCCACAGGTTAGCTCTCGCCGTGACACCGCAGTCGCCTTTGTAGAGGATACTCTGACCGAGAGCATCACCAGCATCACCGGCATCACCAGCATCACCGCTACCGGGCCTCCATTTGTTGGTAATGGTTTTTTCGTCTGAATCCTTCTCTAGCGCGAACAGCGACACTAAGAGCATGACGATTAAAAATGTCGTGAGTGTTGCGACAAGGCCTGTTAGCCAGACGGCTGTGCGCTTCCATCCTGAGTACTGCGTCATGATGTGCCGACGGGCCAAGACGGGGTAAGTGGACGGAGAAACCAGATAGAATCAGCCCTACCATCAACAAACGCGTGGGTCTGGTGCAGACAAGGCACAGTTCTGGAATAACTCCAATTATCGCGCTACTCCGTACGGAGTACAACGTAAAGGATTGTTGTCGGGGAATTATCAAGAGTACAAACACAAAAGAAATGGAGCGGGATCTTCGGTGGTCAGACCAAAGGTTCCATCAGGACAAAACTTGTTATCTCTTCCCTCTTGTTATTTTTAAAATACATTACGCGATCCTGCATAAGAGGCTGCGTCGTAGGATCACATCCTGTAGAGGTTAACCAGTGACATTGCGAGAATTGGCGCTGATAATTTTATTCAGGTTTCACCAGTGGGGGCCAGACAGAAAGACACCGTCAACTCATCATGTGTTCAACGAGCTGGGCTGTTAATGCTTACTGTCCGGCTTGCTAGGCTTGCTGAAATGACAAGGATCCTGTAGCCCGATTTGAGTGATGGACTTAATATGGTAAGATGTTCCGCTGAGGCCAGAAAAAGCAAGTTCAGCTCGTCGGGAATATTTCGTCTGTTTCATGGCAGGCAAGAGATAAGTTATCGCTTACTTTTCCTGTGGCTGAGTGAGTTGAGGCCAGTTCAAGAGCAAGTTGACTTGAGACAGGGATCATGCATGGTCCCAGGCTAAGACCAAGCCAAGACTACTCTGTACACCAGTGACATCCTTCGCAACAAAGTACCTACCCTATGCTTTGAAGGCTAAGATGTTTTGCAGGCTATGGAGGCAGCATCAGGAGGCTATTGATCAGTGAAAAGAGATAGTTAGTAGTATAATATTTAACAAGGTATTTGAGTAAGCTTGGATGATACTTTTCGGGGTGAGAAAGCAAGGGTGAGTTGCATACCAAACTGCTTGTTTTGCAGTTGCATTTTTATCAGTCAATCCAAAGTTGACAACAATCATGAAACGCCACGTGACTTTCAATCGGAACCAGGTCAAGAGTCATGCTCGCTCATTGATGTTGAAGCTCTCTCTAAAGGCAGATCCTCTAGACTGTAGAGACCAAAGTATCGTTTTAGCTTGCATACCTTTAAGGTTTTGCCACTCGAGAACCTTGAATGCTCCAGGCATACATAGAACCAAGACAATACATTGATAAACAATAATCGTGAACCTTATGTCCATTAAGATTCGGTTTTAAAGGCATATATCGTGAGTCATATCAAGTTGGTATCACGATGAGTAGTATAAAAACTTTCCTTCTCTCTAGCCCACTCTGACTCTAATGCCATCTATTAAGCCTATTCACCATCCTGTTTCACCACAATGTCTCTCCTCTCCCTCCCACCGGAGCTTCTCGATCAAATATGCAAAGAATTCTGCCTCCACTGCCAAAAAGCCCCCTCTCATCCAAAGTCCTACTTTAACGTCGCAGATCAAAACAATACGCCTCCCGAGACAAAGTCTCTCGTCGCCCTTCGCCGAACATGCACCGTCCTAACGCAAATAGCGCAGCCGTACTTGTACCATCGCCCGCTAGGTCATCGCTTCCCTAGTTTCGTGCAGACCGTCTCCGAGTACCCTCAGCTGGGCCATCGGGTGAAGCATCTTTCAGTGGCCCGAGCTACGGACCCGTGCATTCGGCATGAAGACTTGTGTGATTTTTTCACGCCCGGGTTCGTGGACAGGTTTCTGGAGAGATGTGATCATATGCGGGGTACAACTCTGTACGAAGATGCACGGAAATGCTACCTCGATCCTATGCCCTACTTGATGCGTCGATGTTTCTGTCTTCGGATGTTGGACACGTTCGATGACGAGAGGGAGGCCCTGGCCATCACTTTCGGTTTGTCGTTTATGCCTAATTTGACAAAACTGGAGATCCTTCTCGGAGAAAATTGGAGGTTTCGATGGTGTCGACCCGATTCTCTGCCTTGTTTGCGAGAGCTTGTTATCTCGGAATGGGATCCGCATCGGAAATCAAATTGTTTTGCCATTCGTGGATTATTGACAGCCGCCCCAGCCTTGGAAAGGCTCGAGTTAAACGAAGTAGTTCATATACTACTCCCCAAGTATGAGGCATCCTATCTCAGCCACGCAAACCTCAAAGAGCTTGTCATCAACGCATCCACTATTTCGACACCCAGCCTCCACATGCTCATGAATGGCTTTCCAAATCTACAGACATTTCAGTTTGGCTGGGCCTACTGGAGGTATTGGCATTTAGTAAAGTGGGAGACGACGCCCTGCCCAAGCATCTTGAACGAGGTAGTACTTCGGAGGAAAGATACCCTGAGACACTTGTCACTAGACCTATCGGAGACTGGCGACATGGGTGGACCGGAGCTTCAAGATCTCTCTAGAATGACCGTTCTCGAAACACTTCACATCGATAGCTTGATGTTGACGGATGAGGACGGCGAGGTACCTGACGACCAGAAAATTCATGATATTCTACCCCCCGGCATCAAAGAGTTTGGTCTTATGGGCAAGGCATTCGAGCGGCTGTACGAAGAAGTCTTGCATCTGATCACCATGAGACGCCAACATCTACAAAAGGTAATCGTCGCGAGTGAGGATCTGCAAAAAGAAGAATGGTCCGATTGGGTTGGAATCTTTGCCTCGGCTTGTAGCGAGTCAAATATAGAGTTTTCTACGCAGGAACCATCGCACTGGAAAGCACTTACCAAGCCAAACTCTGACTGGTAGATGATGAAGAGTTCAAGGCGCCGTGAACCAATGGAAGACGTGTCGAGGATGGAAGAATGATGATGAAACGATGTTGATCGGCAGCACGACCAGTCTCTTGGAAAACGTTTCAGCTGAACGGCCGAGCATAGCCTCATGGCGGACCAACTTGTCATTCGGGGATTTAGTGGCTCAGCTAGACCACGTTTTCAGCACCGTCTTTTTCAGCTTGCGGGGTCGGTACTTGGCAGTAGCTAACAAACTGGGACAGCCCGGTGTCCGCGTTAAGAAAATGGCGTTGTGATATCGGTTTCCAAGGCATGATGCAGAAGTCTGCGACAATGAACACTATATTCCTCACAGCCTCGGCATTGTCGGGATGAGGCCTTCAAGGCTTTAACCAGGCGGGATGATGTTACTAGTTTATTCACTCCAATAAACAATTTACCCACAACAGCCTCGGTGTGCTGAGAAAAAGATGGTGTGAAGGAATGCGAATCTTGTTCAGTTATTCCGCGAATCCGCAGCCCCATCACATATCATCTCACGTCAATTAAACACTGCAGCCACATCTCCAACCGAAATGGGCAAAGCATTCGCTTCCAAAAGTCCAAGAAACAACCTGACTCAGTTCAAGTGCACATACCATGTTTCAATTACAATACGAGACGCTAGAACTTTCATTAGCATGAAACTAGAAGCATGAGCCAGCGTCAATTCTCAGCCGTTCTATTTCTGTCTCTGCCAAAACCAAGCCATCTAGTCAGGAACCCAATGATGATAAATAAATCTGGTTTAACTAAATAAGTTCCGGGGGAAATGCCATCTAAAGTAGTAGTCTCGGGGTAGTGCGGAATTTACCGTCCTCTGGGGCCTCATTTTATATCTTGTCGCCTTAACTGAAAGCAGTAAAGCCTCATGAGAAAAAACAATGACTGCCTCTGAAACCGGGAATACTGTCATCATGGTTTCCAATGCTGCGCCGTAGACACACCGTAGCCCGTGCGCTACATGCAATTTTTTGCTTTGCCCACTTTCACCTGCGTTTCAGGTTCCAGGGGGAAGAAGCAAAGTCAAAGCGCAGGCCCAGTCTACCAATGCAGCTCAGTTGATCGATTGATTAATTAATTTATCTAGCTTTGACCTGTTTCATTGTACGTGCTACCGTTTCGTTGATCAGTGGAGTTTTTAGCCTCAAAACCACGGATGAATTTCCTACTTTGATGCACTCTTGCGAAAGAATAGAAGGATTTATCGGAAAAGATGTGATGACTCGATGGTGTTGCATTCGTCGGGTGATCTACTGACAGGCTTGACGTACGGGCTCGGCGGGAGCTAGATGATGTGCCAGGGTCTTGGCCTTTTGGGTGGAACTCGTACGAATGGATGCTACTCTGTTTTGTGATTGATCATTCTTCGGACTGTGCGATTACTTCGTCTCAACTAACTTGACTCTAATTTTCAAAAGCGTTAGTCTTGCGAATGCCGAGTGAGACGCTGGGATAAATACCTGACCATGCCCTCGATGTAAATTGAAGATATCACAAGCATCAACAGTCTCTCGCTCAAACAAGCCGGTCTTTTCTCAGCCTTTTTCACTTTCTTTTACTTCTTCACTTCTTTTTCAGTCACTCTTTAGAGCCTAGGTCTCAATCAGTCACTCGATACCCATTCAAAATGAAGTTCACCATCGCCACTGCTCTTCTCGCCGCCACGGCCTCCGCCCTCCCCGCGGGTCAGGACACCGGCCTCGAAGCCCGTCAACTCCTCGGCGGCGGCATTACCCGCAACGATCTTAAGAGCGGCAGCTCGGGAAGCTGCCCCAAGGTCATTTTCGTCTTTGCTCGCGGTTCCACTGAGATCGGCAACTTGGTGAGTTTCCCCACTCTCGAAGCAACTTGACATATCATATGCTAATCTTATTAACCTTTCAGGGTACTCTGGGTCCTCTTGTTGGTAACAAGCTCGAGGCCAAGTATGGCAAGGGCGGAGTTTGGGTTCAGGGTGTCGGCGGTGCTTACACTGCCGGTCTTCCCCAGAACGCTCTTCCTCGCGGAACCACCCCTGCGTCTATCAAGGAGATGGTCGGTCACTTCAACGATGCTGCTCAGAAGTGTCCCGACGCTGTCATTCTTGCTGGAGGATACAGTCAGGGAGCTGCTCTTGCTGCTGCTTCCGTCACCGATGCCGACGAGTCTGTCCGTAACAAGATCGCTGGTACCATTCTCTTCGGTTATACCAAGAATCTCCAGAACAAGGGACAGATCCCCGATTACCCGGCAGACCGCACCAAGGTCTTCTGCAACACCGGTGATATGGTCTGCACTGGTACTCTTGTCATTACCCCCGCTCACTTGACCTACCAGGGCGATGCTAGCCGCGCTGCTCCCGAGTTCCTCATCCAGAGGGCTGACGCTGCTATGAGCTCTGGTGGTTCAACCGGCGGTTCTACTGGAGGCTCTACTGGAGGTTCTACCGGTTCCGACTCTTCCACTGGCGGTGGTCTCGGAAGCGGACTCGGCAGTGGTCTCGGTGGTGGCTTCGGCAGCCTGTTCGGCCGCGCCCGTAGCCTTTTCGGCCGATAAGCGATGGAACATGGCATGGTAAACTGGCTGTTTGAGTGATAACGAGGGTGGGCAGGCCTGGCCCTTACGAGATATGTTTAGCTTCTATTATTTCTTGTCCATATGTCAATTTTATTGGGATCCCCATATTCTTCGTCTCTTCTCGTGATTGATGTTAAAGTCGGGACGATTTGTGCCGGCAATTACGGCAATGCGCTGGGGTTAAAGAGATCGGATCTCTTTACTGCCGGCTTCTGTGTTACACTGGTGGACAAATGGTAGTGCCGGCCGGAGTGATGGCTGGATTGAGCGACTGACAGCCCAGGGTCTGACAGGGACCCTCGTATACGAGGACGACCCTGGTTATATCAAAGAGCAAGCCATTCTATGCCGTAAGATGATTAAACTGCCAGATGTTACTACTCAGACGCATGTAGAAGTCATATTGATCGGCATCTCTTTTATGCTGAAGGAGTCAACCAGGCTCTATGTTTATTTCCCATGTCGCGCACTCGTCTATATCTATCTATATCCTCTATTTCACTAGATAACTGACCTTGGACTTCCCCTTGCTCCTCGAAATCTTCTTAACAGTTGTCTCTCCACACAAGTCAGTAGTATCAACATGCGTACCGCCACAAGGATAAACCTCCGCGCCAACAATCCTCACAACTCTGAACTTCTCCCCAGGCGCAACAAAGCTCGCATCAGGAGTAAGATGCTCCAACCCGTTCTTCTTGAAGTCCTCCTCATCCCAGAACTCAATCTCCACTGGCATCTTGGCAGCGATGAACTCGTCTACTTTGGCTTGGATGGGATCTTTCCACATTCCTTCGATCAGGCCTTGGAACTCGCATGATGCTGAGTCCGGGAAGTGAGAGGCTTTGAGTTCTTCAAATCCTTCGACTTTGTCTTTTAGGAGATGGTTTACTGCGGAGCCGAGGACGTGACCGGCTGTGTGATAGCGGGAGTATAGGAGACGTTTCTCGACGTCAATTTCTGTGGTGACCATATCACCTTCTGAGAACTTCTTGTCGGACTCGAATTTGCCAAAGTGCAGAACCTGGCCATCCCTCACAGCATCCATGCGCGCAGCAGCGACAGTGAATGATGTACCGGGCTCGCCTCCCATCTTTCCAACATCGGAAGGTTGACCTCCGCCTTGAGGATGGAAGATTGTTTGTTCTGTGACGACGGCGAAGTCATCGTCGGTGCCTTGCTTAAATAGCTCACGGTTCTCCTCTTCGAGGGTGTTGAAGGGACGGATTGCTGTGACCTTTGTCACGAGGGAGTAAAGCTTTGCGTTTCGCTGAAAGGCGAGGAATGTTCGCGCTGAAGAGGCCATATTGAACTGGGTGATAGTGATAAGAGTTGAGAACTGTTGGTGAGTGATTGAGGTGAGGAAGAGGGTGAGTAGATATCGAAAAGTCAACGAATAATGTCGCTCAAATCGCCACTGGGGAAGATGACGCTAGTGCTGATGAGGTATAGTCGCTGTAAGCTTTAGGGCGCAGGGCGCGCTGGAATTGACTTGACAGGGCGTACTTCACTGGATGGAACACTGAAGAACACATTAGAATTAGTGCGCTATGTAGAAGCATCCACCGACACCTCCAAAATATTGCATCGTTCATTTGATCCATAAGCCTCTTCAAAAATGGCCCCAAGAAACCCAAACACCCTCTGTTTTCCATTCTCAATCTCTGTAACATGATTTCCAACTTCATTCCTGTCAAACGTGATCTCAGCGCCAGCATCGCAAAGTCTCTTAACAGTTGCATCAGTCCACTCGATGGGACAGAATTGATCCTTGATAGCCTTGTACGCAAACATCGGCATCTGCGGGACTCCTCTCTGTCCCAACTTTGCTTGTTTGTCGAACAATTCTTGCAATTGAGGCGCTTTGAGATCTTGTGAGCCGTTTTGAAAGAATAGGTAGATGTCGCGTCCTGAGAAGTGGGCGACTGCCTGGGTGAGCTCTAGATCAAGAACAGACATGAATTCGGCCTTGGTAGCTGGTACAAGACGGCTCTCGAGGTAGCTTCTTGCTTCTGGGTACTGAGATGTTACGCCTAGAAGGAAGGCGATCACGGTCCCGGCAATTGGACTCTTGTTGATCAGGTTGAAATCACCCGAGATGTTATCAACAAGACCACCTAGAACGGCCCCTTCGATCTTGACCTCGGGTGCATAGTCTTGGTGCAGCTCTGCCGCCGCAAAGGTCGCGATTGAACCACCACTATATCCCCAAATAGCCGTATTGTATCCGGGGTTCTCCTTCAGATTCAACACATACTGAACTGCTTTGAGAGCATCAAGTGTCGCATGTCCACCCTGAACACTGGCCCCAAAAGCAGAGGTCGGTCCCCATTGATCTGGCGTATTAACGACCCACCCCAACGCCGTCATCTCATCAATCAGAGACGTACTCGACTTAATACCCAAAGTCGGCTCACTCTTAGCCATGACGCCAGAAAGCGCAAATGAAGGCGCCGAGTCAAGATTGGCCGTGTTGTAGGCGAACTGATACGACAGCAATGGTGCTTTGCCTGATGGTGATTGATCAATTGACTCGGGTATAAACAGCGTAGTTACAGCCCATGACGGATCATTCTTTGAGTCTGTCGAGCGATACAGAATGTGATACGCAGCTGAAGAGTTGGCGACAATCTCTGTCAAGATGGGAACACTGCGAATGCGAAGAACATCGCCGGGCTGTTTGGCTTCCCAGTCTTGGGGAGCGGTATACCAGGGATCATTGCTTGGAGGAATGCCTTTTCCTTGTACTACAGCATTTGTGTCGATGGTGCCATCAAATGCTTGAACGACGGTGCAGAGATCGCGCAGCCAGTTGAAGGGGGTCATCTTGAAGAGGGTATGTGTGAGAGACGAGGGGAATTGTGGAAAGAGGAAGTTATCATCAGCCAGAAGAGACAGGTTAGGTGGCACCAGGATGTCAGAAGATGGCCGGCAAGAGCATAAGAGACGAAATAATTTAGTCAACTTATGCAAGGTTAGGCTAATAATTAGGCTACTTTATTTCTGTAGCCTAAGCCTTAGAGGACAATTCTTCTGTCAGGTCATTGCGGCGTATGCTTACATGTTGAGAAGAGCAAGGATCGCCAAGCCTAGCCGCTTTTGAATACAACTTTCGAGTGTCCGAAATGTTCAATACTGTAAGGAAGATGAGGCTATTCGGATCTAAATGATCTTGAGGTTCATGTGTTTAACTCAGCAATGGATGTTCGCACGAGACCCTTGGCCTTCTCCGGTGGACCCGACACTGGCATCAGCGCTAGAAGCACCACTAACTAGGCATATTCTGATTGGTGCGCAGTGTTCGTTTCAACGGCAACTTACGTGAGACCTTGTCAAGATAATTCCTCATCTCCTCAGATATTGATCATCGGCCCACTGTGATAAGCCGTTCAATTCCTTTATTTTCTACCACGTCTTGCGCTGAACCCTCATCATGACAACGGACAAGATGGACAAGCCAGAGGTCGTCATCAAAATGGCTCTCCCGGAAGACGCAGCCAATAAAACCCTCATCACAGCCCTCGCCGACATCGTCAACACAGCCTACACAGCCGCCGAAGCCGACATCTTCATCCCCTCATACAAACGCACATCGCCCAGCGGTATAGCCTCCTACATGAATGACTCCCAACTGGCAATCGCCTACAATTCCACCGGCGAACCCATCGGCTGCGTCTTTGTCAAAATCCTCTCACCCAAGCTCGGTCAATTCGGCATGTTGGCATTGGACGCGAAATATCAAGGTAGCGGTCTAGGAAAGCAGATTACTGCTTTTGCAGAGGACGAGGTCAGAAGTAAAGGCTGTGAGAGGATGCAGCTTGAGATTCTTGTGCCGTTGACGTTTCATCACGAGGGCAAGGCCAGAATGTTAGCGTGGTATAATAGGATGGGGTATGAGGTCGTTAAGTTGGGGGATTTTGGGGTGGATTATCCTGATTTGGTGGGTTTGTTGGCTGGGCCGACTGAGTATAGGATTTTGGAGAAGCCTCTTATTTGAGTGTCACGTCGATACACTATAATAGCTTCACTGACAAGTCGCCCTACGTCAGCGTGATACTTGTATTACAGCAAAGAGCTTTCATAATCGCATGTGTAAACTAAAAAGAGTTGAGTAAAGTAAGTGGCTGTCGAGCTTGACTAAGAAGCGCTGATCTAATCTGAGACATTCGTTACACCATCCCCTCTCAATACACTACAATTTGAGAATCATTGACGTGACAAGATCCGACGCCAAAATCTTTACAGCATGAGACTCATCAAACATCTCTTATTCGCGACCTTTGCGTGCGCACTCCAAACCCCGCTCACTGGTCCGTTATCGTACACCATCTCCTCGTCGCCATTACTCGAGCTCCATAAATCCCTCGTCGAAGAGACTTCAATCACAGGCTCCGAAAAGTCCGTCACCGACTTCCTTCAAGCTTATCTCAAAAATGCAGGCTTCACTATCGAAACTCAAACTGTCGCAAAAGATCGCGACAACATATTCGCGTACTACAAAACGCGAAAGACGCGCGTTCTGGTAACTTCTCATCTCGACACTGTACCACCATATTGGCCATATGAGAGACGCGACGATGAGATTTGGGGGAGAGGGAGTGTCGATGCGAAGGGTAGTGTTGCGGCGCAAATTACTGCTGTTCGGGAATTGATTGAAAGGAACGAGATTCGGGAGGGTGATGTCGCGCTATTGTTTGTTGTGGGTGAAGAGGTTGGTGGTGACGGTATGAAAGCTGCCAACAAACTCGACTTGTCGTGGGAGTCTGTCATTTTTGGCGAGCCGACGGAGCTCAAATTGGCTTCAGGACACAAAGGCGGATTGCGCTTCGCTATCAGAGCGAAAGGCAAAGCAGGACACTCTGGATACCCCGAGACCGGGAGCAACGCGATCGACAGTCTGGTCAACGGACTGGTAGCGCTGAAGCAATCCAAACTTCCATCGAGTGATGAGTTTGGCAATACTACGATCAATATTGGTAAGATCGAAGGTGGTATTGCTGGGAACGTCATCCCGGCGAACGCCTCTGCTATCGCAAGTGTGAGGATTGGAGCTGGGACAGCTCATGAGATGAAAGAGTTGGTCAAGAAGATTGTTGAGGGCAGTGATCCGCACTTGACTGTTGAGTTCAGTACATATGCTGTTGATCCTGTGCCGCTTGATCACGAAGTTGATGGTAAGTGAGGGCTTTTACGTGAAAGACTGATGCTGATATGGGGACAGGTTTCGAGAAAATAGTGGTCAACTATGGAACAGATATCCCCTCTCTCGAAGGCCACCATAAGAAATATCTCTACGGACCAGGGTCTATTCTCGAAGCGCATTCTGATCATGAACATCTCAAGGTGTCGGATTTGGAGAACGCTGTGGGAGGCTACAAAGCGCTGGTATCTCACGCGTTGCAGTCGTCAAAGGATTAGATACTCATCATGAATCCAAAGTCTATATCCATTAAAACCTTTATCCCAAAAACGCTAATCTAATCTATCAATACCGATTATACTTTCTCAACAACCTCTCGATCTTACTCATGACCTCCGGTATCCTAAAAGGCTTGCTCACAAGATCATCCATTCCACTCTGTAACGCCGTCCTAATCTGCTCGTCCCTCACGTTCGCTGTAACAGCGATAACAGGTACATGCTCCAGGATACCACCCTCCTTCTGCATCCGTCTAATCTCGGAAACACATGTAAGACCGTCCATGTTAGGCATCTCGAGATCCATTAAGATGACTGAAAGTTCGGACCCGTCATGTTTGCAAAAATGTGTCTTTTTGAGAAATTCAAGGGCTTCGACGCCGTCGTTGGTGGCGCTTACTGTGCAGCCTACTTTGCGGAGTTGGTTGACCAGGACCTTCTGGTTGATGAGGTTGTCTTCCACGATGTGGATCGTTAAAGTGCGAGGATCAAACGTTTCGTCGGAGCCGTGTCGGCGACGTTTGTTGGTTGGTATGAGAATGTCAGAGTTGTTAGATGGTGTGCGTACAGGTCCTGCAGCCGGACTTGCGCTGGAAGGTGTTTGTGACAGGACGGGTTGGTTGGGGTCCTTCTTGGAAGGTGCTGCTGAGCGGCGCGCTTGTACGTAGAAGCCAAAGTCACTGCCCTTTCCAGCTTCTGATGCAACGCCGATGCGACCGCCGTGGAGCTCGGCAAGACGTTTTGAGATGAACAGACCGAGACCGCTTCCACCATATTTGGCGTGCGTTCGTGGCGACGCTTGTTTGAAGCGCTGGAAAAGAATTCGGCGTTCGTTTTCAGTGAGACCGCAGCCTGTGTCTTCGACTCTGTACCGCACATACAAAGCTTCTCCAGTGCCCCATTCCTCCGAAGATACAACATTGCCAAGTTCACCTCGTGTTGGGGCGAATGCAAAGCCTGGAGTGTGTGTGCCCCCCGGTGGTGTCTTTGATACCCCGACCGTAACCTTGATATAACGTTTCTCGGATGAGGCTGTGAATTTGATGGCGTTGGTCATGAGGTTGATCAGAATCTGTAGAACACGACTTGGATCCATCGCAACCCAGTCCACAGCAAGTTCCTTGAACTCATCATGGATCTGAATCTCCAGCGTAATATCCTTGGCCAGCATTTCCGACTCAAACATTTTGACTACTCGCTCCACAATGGCTTGCGGTTGGCAAACCACTGGTGTGATGAGAAGAAGATTTGAGTCCAGTTTGGAGACGGTGAGGATATCGTCCACGATAGACTTTTGATGCTGTACACACAATGCAATGGTCTGCGACGCATCAAGACACGAGTCCAGAACCTCCTGCGATGCGGGTACACCACTCGACTTGGCCGCCTCCATGGCCAAAGTAATATCATCCGCGCACTGCAAAATCGCACTCAGCGGATTTCTCATCTCATGTGATGTAATGTCGATAAACTCGTTTTGCTGTCGTCTCGTCTCTTCCGCTTCCTGCAACCGTCGGTTTTGTAGACCTTGAGCCCACTTGAGATGTGAAATATCCGTGATAGAGCCCATGATTGACCGCAGCGTACCACCAGGTGTTATTTCGGGATGTGCTGTGACCATGACCCAGAGGTCAATTGATTCGCCGTGGATATTGACAGGGTCTTCAACTCCTTTTCGAAGTTTGACTTCGCCGGACCAGGGAAGCAGTTCTTGCGTGAGACGATGCCAGCCTTCTTCCATGATACTTCCTGAAGTACCCATCAAATCAACCCAAGCCATATCACCGTGTTCGTCGCGCGTATGACCCGTCATTTCGTAGAATTTATCGTTCGCCTCGCGCAAAACTCCTTCCGGACTGGTAAGAAACATGCCTAGTGGTGATAACTCCGTCATTCGGCGAAGACGACTCGCTTGGAGGTTGATCTGCTGCGTTAGCTCCTCCTTCTCCAAAGCCGCCGCCTCCGCAGCGTCGCGTCCACGCCGGGTTTCTTCTTCAAAAAGAATGATGGATGCTAAAGATGTTGCGAGTTGGTTGTTGAGTAGCGACGCGAAAGATTTGTATCCTGCGTCATAAGGTCTGCGAGGATTGACACCCAGAACCAAGAACGCTAGAACATTCTCTCCATTCGTCGGTCGAACGGGGAAGATAATCGCTTCAGTTCCCACCTCGCCAAAACCGCGCCATTTGATCCCCTGCAAAATGTCCTCCGGTAGAGTCCCATCTCGGATGCGAACCAAAGTAGGTTCACCGCGCGTTCGCATAGCTTCGCGGAAAGACGGGACAAAACCTTGATGACTCCTCTTAAGATCAATCTGATCCGGCGCAGCAGCATGGCCTCTCGGAATTGCAATTGTTCCCTCCAGATAACAGGATTTGCTTGAGATGGTACTTCCTGAAGAACTGGACTGATGATCACCGTCCTCCGCATCTCCGACCGAGTAGACCAGCGCGAAAGGGACGTCCTTGTGGTTATCCTCCAGTCCTTCAAGAACAAGTTTCCAAAAACTCTTGATCGATGTTGCTTTACGTAGAGATTCGCCTAGTTTGTTGATAGTAGCCATTCGACGCTGACCAAGGATGAGGTCGGTTGTTTCGAAGGGTGCATTGTAAAAGCCGCAGATTCGGTTTGTGCCGCCGTATAATGGTGTGAGTGACCAGCAGATATGCGTTTCTTCCAGGAAGCCTCGTCTGAATAGCGCTAATTCGTCATTGTCGCTGCGATGGCTGACTCCTGTTCTAACGACTTCGGCAAATGCTGATCCGAGAACATCCCATGCTTCTGACCAGGGCCCCGATGCGCCCGTACCCAACATGGAAGGATGCTTGTTTCCGGCGTAGTGAATGGCGTATTGTTCATTGTACAGCATCGTCATGTCATTTCCCCAGAACAAGCTCGCTATTTCCAAATCAGCAAATTGAGACAGTATCGTGTTCATGAATCTTACCGGGATGAGGGTTTGTGATAACCAAGTTCGCCACCTGTCGCAATTCAGGCGACCAAGTATCCATATGTCCAAGAGGTGTCTCAGACCACTCAATCTCCCTCAAAAGCTTGATATACGGTGTCAAAACTCCCTTCGGCTTCCCAACCGTCCAATCTACAACGGCTTTCTCAGGTCTTCCTAGCACGAATGATCCGCTGCTTGAACTACCGGTGATACGATCTGAGCTTCCTCTGGATGTACCAGCTCGCCACCATGATAGGAGCGATTGTTTTCGTTGTGATGTGACGAGTGTCGTGTCTGTTGAGGGAAGCTCCGGTGCTGTTATCTCCGTCGGACTTTGGAATATTTCCTTGGTATCTGACTCAGGCTCTGGCTCAGGCTCAGGCTCCGGTTCTGGTGGTTTGGGCGAGTCCTTAACCCGCTCCGAATTCTTGATACCTGGGGTACTCGCCCGTGAAAGCGCGCTTGAAGATAATGTCCTGGGCGGTGCGCTGTGGTGCCAAAGTCGATTCCCGCTGATCAATCGCCATCGCTTCGCCACAGTTGATCCCGTCCATAATAAATCTTTGTACAGAAAAAAGAGCGGGAAAACATCCTTTGAATCATCCTGCGTCGTTATGCTTGTTGCCCAATTTCTAAAATCGCCATATGAAACAGATTCTGTTTGAACGTGTGAAGTCTCCTCCCCGCGGACCACGTCATAAAGCTTCTCGTGCGTACTCAACGCGCTATTGGCGAAGACAGGTTGAATAACCTTTGACTGCAAGGGGATTTCATCATCAGGATCCAAATCAATAATAAAAGTCGGTCGGGAATCTGCGTTGAGAATATCTCTAATGTTGAGCTTGTCGAGGTCGTCTGCGATGTCGGACTCCATATTAAACCTGGTCCGTTACGTTACGAAAAAGAAAAGGGACAATGCGAGAACAAAAAGATAAACATGATGGAATTTAATTTTTGTGAGTGGGTTGGGTTGCCAAGAAAGGTCATAGGATTGACACTGCACTAGCGTAGCATATCTAAACAACGCTCAGCCCATTTTCTTGTTTGACCTTGGAAGTTATGAAACTTTATCTTATTTTACTTGAGAGGGATATCCATGTAGTTGGTCTGTGTCTGTGGTTTTAATATAAAGAGGAGCACCCGCCTCACTTGTTTCCGATATCTCGATTCTTTCTCAGCCTCTTTCATGCATGGGAACAAGCACGGCTAGAGCATGAAGCAGTTAGTGAACAAGCACTGAACACTCAGTAAAATGTAATGAGACACGAATGATGCAACTTGATGACCGGACAAAGTCCTCCTTTTAGGCTAATAGACCGGCGCTAACCTTAGCGGGCCGATCCAGATCTTTGGGCCCAACTTTTCCATCGCCCTTTTCGCTCTGGGATCACGATCTGGGGCTGCTTACTCCAAGTATTTCCTTTCTTAGTCATGACATTCTCGGTAGATGATACCCGTCCCTTGATCCAATCCAGGCACCGTGTTTCTTGTGGCGCTGTGGCGTTTTTTAGTGCAGAGGCTCAAAATACAGAAACAGACGTCAACAACTTCACTTGGACCATGGATATTTATGATGGGTTGCAAAAGTCTTTTAATTCTTTTTTTCAATAATCTTAGTAGCGCTTTTGACGCACTATGATTCCAATGCTTGAACAGCACCTCTTGTTTCAATTTTGCTCTGCTTCCCTTCTTGACAATTTGTTTTCTTTTCACCTGTCCACGCTATAACACCATGTGGTTCTCGTTGCCATCCTCGTTTGTTGTAGCAAAAATGAAAGCTGAATAGTTTCAGCTGTGTTCTTTTTTTTTTTTTTTTTCTTCTTTTCTTTCTGCTTCTTTTCTCATCCTTGTAAAATTATCGTGGGGGTGATTTGGGCTGTTTGACTTTTGTTGTTGTAGGGTAGTCTGAATAGTCAATAGCCAAAACTATTCCTTCTTTTTTCTGTTTTGTCTTGTTGTGTGTTTGTGTATTGCTGTTAGGATCTGTGTCGGGGTCTGTGTCGGGGCTGGTGTTCCCATTCTTGTTCTTTTTCTGTTCTGGTTGTTTTGTGAAGAACCTCATGCTGATATCTTTTTCAGCGTTTGCACTTCGCAAAACCATAAGCAGAATGGGCTGCTGAGTTGCGCGTTATAAATTGTCAAATGATCTTGTCACGCATCGTTTCAGAACCCGCTGGGTATATCGAAGTGTAGCTTGTATGCCTAGGAGGTTCAGCCACTCAGGAAACTTATAGAGTCTTCGAGTGCAGTCTCCCATCGGCATCACCCCATTGAACCATGGCATTACAGTGATAGCAATTTGTCGGGTTTGTGCCCATACTACTCCAAGGCATACTGAAATGGCAATTATAGCACTTGTAGGCCATAGGATTCCGCCTATGCATGCGGCGAACCATGGCAGCTGCAAATTCAGGCACTGACACCATCACGCCATCAAACCAGTCCTGATCTAGTAAGGTATCAACCCTTTCGGTAATTCTGTCTAGGATAAGGTTACGAAGACCGAGATCTGGCGATTCAAAAAGATATTCGATAAGCGCTACAAGCTCCTTCTCGGTAACGACCGATCCCACAACGGACCTAAACTTCTCGGCTGCCATGTTCTTGAGTACATCCATCGCGTAGTAATCTGCGCATTCGTAGACTTTGACATGGAAGATTGTGCCTGCGTCTTTGTCCCCAGCGTAGTGAAAACTGTACATGAAGCGGAGCATAGCTTCTACGACGGCTGGTTCGAAGTCTTTGATCTCGAGCACCTTCTTTTGGCTCTCCTGGATATTGTTAGCATGTGCCGCAGTAGAATGTCAAGGGCAGACCTACTGTCCATGGACCGCTGAACATCTTCTTGAAATGTTTTGAATGGCATGCCAAGACCATTTTGTGAACCTTGATCTCGGTGCCTTGACATTTGACGGTGAGATCAGAAAACTCCTCATTGTTGTAAAGGCTGGACCTGCGGTTAGTCTGCGTTGGAAGGAGAAAGTACTTACCTTGTACTTACCTTTGCAAGGACTGGTGGAAGCCCTGAATTATCTCGATACCATCCATTTTCGCTGTAGGAAGAGCAAGCAGGTGGGAATATGTTGATCGAGAAACCACGTGGGTCAGTTGTTGCAGGAGGAAAAAGATGAAAATTTATAAAATTTTCTGTTTTCGCGCTGCTGCCTGATTCAAAAACTCTATCTTCTCAGGTCATGGCTGTATAATGATGATAGTCTGAGCCTCTGTGTTTAAACTTCAAGTCAATACGCGAAACTGTCCCACAACCTTGTGCTGAGTCCTTATCGTATCATGTTCAGAACATGTGATCAAGGTTGCGTCTCTTTTGTACAAATAAATCTCCCCGTCGAAAAGTCTATCACTGACCCTGTTAAGCTTCACATACCGTGCCTATTATTGCTGCAACTTCTGCGCTGTGACTGGCAATTCCATCCCAAGGTGTTCCAAGACGCAAATCCCTCCATTTGGCTGGCTGTTAGGCGGGGTTCATTTCAACTGTGGCAAGCCTCTTGTGCAGTCGTATTTAATCTGAATCCATTGACGGTGAGAGAACTCAACCACTCACCAATATGGAGGCGATAATGGCTGTGTCGTGAATAGCCAATGGGAGCTGCAGGGCTGGTACCATTAATAATACTCGGCTGACGTGCATGTGCTTCCCGAGCCTGATTTTGAAGCTGAACATCGAAACCCCTCAATCCTGTTCAGTTAATTTATCCTGAAGGATAGCCTTTCTAAACCTATAGCGCAACCTAGACAGAGACGGGTATAGCGCATTTGTGATTTGTGTACTACATGATGGCCGACCAAGCTGCTGTCAGCTTGCTGGACGAGCAAGGTATTTGTCTACTCTCTCTCGATGGCGGTGGTGTCCGTGGCTTATCTTCCCTCTTCGTTCTGAAGAGGATTATGGATAGTCATAACGCCGCGCGGAGAAGGATGGGGGAAGTGCCACAGAAGCCTTGTGATATTTTCGATCTGATAGGCGGCACAAGTACGGGCGGGTAAGTCTCTCTTCGTCATATACAAGCTATCTCTTACTGCGGTAGGCTCATCGCGATAATGCTCGGCCGGCTGAAAATGGATGTGGATGAATGCATCGCCTCCTACAATGATCTCATTCGAGTCGTCTTTGGTGAGAAATCACGAACGCACCAATCTAAGTTTAATCTGCGGGGACAGACTCAAGCTCGCTTCGATTCCAACATGCTTGAGAGTGCAGTTGAGAAGACGATACAGGATCGAGGGCTATCGCCATCAGACACGATGCTGGAAGACGACGAATCTTCATGTAAGATGTAAGTGATTCCTGTCTTGCTTTCTGCGAGTTTGTGACTCACCACGAAAGCTTTGTCTGCGCCACCTCGAAGAGCAACACTACGACGTATCGTCTGAGAAGTTACCATACATATAAGACTTCAATCAATGCGACGATATGCCAGGCAGCTCGCGCGACATCCGCTGCGACTACCTTCTTCGATCCTGTCTCCATAGAAGACATGGAATTCGTCGACGGTGCCCTGGGCGCCAATAACCCTGTCGAACAGGTGGAAGAGGAGGCGACCGAGCTTTGGTGTCCAGAAACAGGTAATATTAAACCACTTGTCAAGTGCTTCATCTCTATTGGCACGGGAAACATGGGAACGTACGATATCAATGACCGTCTCGATAAGTTTATGGCTACACTTGCGAAAATGACGACAGACGCTGAGAGGATAGCCGAGTCTTCGATGAGGCGTTGGCGCCAACAATATGACCAGAGTCGATACTTTCGGTTCAATGTCGAGCATGGTCTGAAGTTTGTCGGTATGAAGGAGTATAGGAAGAAAGGGGAGATTCAAGCAGCTACGTTCAGGTATCTTGATAGTCAGGTGCAAAGCATACTTCTTCGGAAGTGTGTCGAGAATCTGGTTCTCAAGCAGAGTAAGTAACGTCCGATGAAGAAGATGGCAGGGACTAATTTGTACGATAGAGAGTGCTGGACCGCATCTTGAACGACTTATATCAGTAAGTGCTCGGAAATCATCAATGCCATTGCATTAACCGTCTTCAGGGTCAACCACAAGGGCTTCAACCAGATCTGCTTTCCAGGCAAGGCTCACCGGGAGGCTATGCCAATGAACCTTTATACCGTTCGTCGCACGCAGACATTCCATCTATGCCCTGCTTCTCTGTTCCCATGAAGGTATCGCCAACCTTCATTACCCGAGATGAGTACACCAATAAGCTCTACGCAGCCTTCTCTCAGGATTGCCACCAGCGGGCAGCTTTGGTAGGATTAGCTGGAACTGGCAAGACTCAAATTGCGCTTCGTTTCGCTGATAATGTCCATCAACAATACCCGAACTACCTAGTCTTCTGGATTTCGGCTGCTAGTTTTCAGGGATCCTTTAATCGTATCGCCCGGGGACTGAATCTCTTCAAAATCTACGAACGCGAGTACTCCAGTCCGGATCCGAGGGTTCTTTTGTGCCGCTACCTAGAGTCCGAGGCAGTGGGGAGATGGGATCTAATCGTTGATGATGTAGATGACTACGATTCTCTTCCTACCTTGCCAAGGTGCAGTCAGGGACGCATCTTATTCATCACACGATCAATGAAAGTCGCTACTGCAGCTGTTGGTAATCAGGTAGGCCAAGTGATAAAGGTGGAGGGACTAGACTCCGGGACATCACTTTCACTCTTTCAGAACCTTCTGTTCAACAAGGATTTATCAACCGACGTGAACAAGACTGGAGAGCTACTTGCTGAGTTGGAAAACTTACCTCTCGCCATATCTCATGCTGCCAGATACCTTAATGACAATCCCCAGCTCACCGTCGAGCAGCTTCTCAAGTCGTTGAAAAGCGGCGACAGCGACGCTCTGAGCTTCATTGCTAGAGAGTACAGTGAGTCTGGGGGTGAAGCGACTAAGGTAATATCCATATCAGGATCGTTCAGTCGATCATTCAGAGCGCTTCGCGAGCAACATCAAGATGCGTGGGCAATACTTGAATTCGTTTCAAGAATTGACTCTCGCTCCATTCCACGATCCCTCCTCAACGTAGAAGGAAAGAGTGGATTCGAGGAGTCTCTAGGTATCTTGTGCAGTTGCTTTGTTCTCCGCCCCAATCCTGGCGGTCAATCGTATGACATACCTACAGTCATATATCTGTCCACACGGGTATGGCTGCAGCAAAACAACAGCTCTCGACAACTCACAAAGCTGGCGACTAAGCGGCTAAATAAATTGACACCTGATGACAAACCTTCGGAACGAGTACTGTGGGAGAAGTACCAAACACATGTCACTCGGGTCCTTCGAGATTGCAAACACTTGAAGTTAGATTTCGACGAGCGCTTTGAATTGGCAGCGAAAGCTGGACTGTGGCTTGTACGCCAACGGGACCTCGAGGAGGCAGTTACGTTGCTAGAGCAGGCATTACCTTGGTTCCACAAATCCGAACCCAAATCCGGCCGAAGATTGCGTGTTCAGATCAATCTTGCAGAGGTATATGCAGAGATCGGACAAGCTGCCAAGGCAATAAGACTGGCGGGTAAAGCCATCAAAGTCTACGAGAAGAACTTTCCAAAAGATGATGCTGCGCTTGTCGCGGTTTCGTGTGCTCTTTCAAAGGGACATCGTTTCAATAAGGAACCCGAGAAGGGAATCGACCGCCTAGAAGCATTGTCAAGGACCAGCGGAAAGCGAAGCCCGAAGTCCAAGTTCGCACTGATGACGGAACTTGGAAAATGCTGGGTGTACAAAGAGAACTTTGAAAAAGCCATCGAAGCCCTCCGTGTTGCTGTATCTGTCGCGAAAGACAAGCTACCACCTGATGATACGAGCTTGCTCATAGCCAAGAACCACCTTGCCAACGCCTACCTGCAGAAGGAACTAATGAAAGAGTCTATCCCTATCTTCGAGGAAGTTCTTCCAATCGAACAGAAGGTCTTCGGAAAATCTCATAAGGAGACTCTCTATGTCCAAGTGCGCCTTGCTGAAGCGTACTCAAAAGCTGGAGAGACAGAGAAGGCAGTGAGGCAGTGGGAGGAACTTGTTGTTCTCCAAAAAGCGAATCTGGGAAAAGTCCACGAGAGGACGATGCTTTCCGAGAATAACCTTGCGAGGGCTTACTACGAGGGCAATAAGAAGAACAAGGCCCTTCAGTTGCTGGAATCTATGGTTCGTGTTCGTCGAGAATGTTTGGGTGAGACGGATACACAGAGGAAGTGGGCCGAGGAATCTTGGGAGCGATGTATGCAGGATTGGAAATGGACTTGGACGCGGAGATGAAATGGTCATTGTGATGTAAAGCATAGTGAAGCTTCTTTGATCTACATGAGCGATAACGTTGATCGTGTAGATCCCAAGTCGGTCTTTCCGGGTATCTGATAGAGCTGGGGTGCGAAGATGAGACTAGCAATGCAGCCATAAAGCTTATCTTGCTAACCTTGCCAGATCTCAAGTCCCTCCCGCACCTTCGTCCCGATATTCGATATGCTGAAGACTCACATAGAGTAGCATCCTACCTCCCTCGAGAACCGGGAGCTGGAGTGATTTACAATGGAGCGAATCATCATACACAAACGAGAGGTTGCGGGTCGTTTTCGGATATCCGGTAAGGCTTCTATGGTCACGGGCCGTTCCATTTGGTCGGACTCGGAAGGAACCTTCCCCTCTCACTGGTTGGGTTACTTGGAGGGGAGGCCCCAGAAGCAATAGAGATGAAGCGGGGAAGATCTCACGGAGTGAGAGCTGGAGAGCGGATATTTAGATTAGGTTCTTGCTAGCGGAAGTTTAAGCACGGGAGGTTCAGCCAGGCCAATCATGTCGGTCCTACCCACGACGAAGTTTTTCCCAAGATCTGATGGGTGGGAACTAGCAGACAGCTTTCGCAGCTTTCTTTCGTGTTGGAGATTCTCTCATAAGACTCACGTCATGGCACATCAAAACAACAAGTGGTGGAAAGTATCGTGCGGATGAGCAAGTGAGATCTTAAGTATAAGATCAAGGTCATTTCCTATCCAACTCACCCCATCCTCTTCATTCATCACTTTACATTCCCATTCAACGTCAACTATCTCCATTCTCCTCCAACACGTACGACTATGTCTGCCCAAGACCAAGCTATACTTGAACAGGTCAAGAAGTCCCTTCTCTCAGCTGGCAAGCAGGCGGAAAAGGAGAAAGATGTGGCTAAGGCCGAATACGAGGAAAATAAGAACGTGGGGATCGTTTCCGATAATGAGTCTTTGACTCAATGGTGTGCTCAAAATGTAGGTTCCCCCAGCTTTTGTACCTTTCAAGTCCGCTGACAATAGCTATACAAGCGTCCCTCGTTTATGGCGTCCTATAATAATTATCAAGCTAGCGAAGCACAATATATGCAAATTTTGCAGCGCTGTGATGAGAGTGCGGCGAAAGAATGGCAAGAGACCCGGAAGGAAGCTGTTAACAAGTTGTCCCGACGGCCCGAAGATGAATTTGAAAGGAATTTTTATATTGCATTGCCTGAGTAGTAGATAGGCTGCATATCCCTCTTGAAGGTATGAATGTACTGCTAGTGGGCCGAGAGGATATCAAAGAGATAAAACATCAAAATATACCTGATGCGCATTTGCCTACCTAGGTACATATGGGTCTATCGCGATACACGACAATGCTTTCAAGGCTCCGCATAGAGAAACTTCTGTCGCTTCCGTCTACACGGTTTATGTTTTGTGATGGGCTCTAATATACAGAAGATCGCTTGTTACCCTCCCGAGCCATGGAAAAGACAAATGGAGATGGAGCAGCTAAGATCTCACGATATAAGAGCTAGAGGATGGAGTAAAGATCAGGTCCTTGCTAGCGAGTCGGCCTTTCATGATGAGGTATGGCTGTGGAATAGCAGATCACCAAGGAGTAAGTGTATTGTAAGGTGGTCAATTGCTTCATACACAGTCGATGGGATACAGATTAATGTGCTTGGTCTGCTTGTTAATTATTCTGATGAGTACCTAGGTAGATCTCAAAGATAAGCTTTCTTCTTCTTGCAAGATCATTGGGAGGAAGCGGTGGGCTGCTGGTGCATACCTGGCAGCTCTACAGCAGGTTGATCAGAGTGCGGCGAAGGAACGGAACGATGCCCGCCAAGGCGGCCTTGACAAAGAACACCATTGAGAAGAGTGACTTTGAACGGGATCTCTATATTCATTTGCCTGAGTAGAAGCGTAGGTAGCATGGTCCACTAGCATCGGGCCCCATCTAATGTTACCTTGTTACTACGTGTCCAAGTATCATGGTTCAAAAGCAACCATTGTGTTGTAAGGCGCAGCAGGGTTGAGAAGTAATAGTTCAACGAAGACGTCGCCATGCGATGGGAAACACCAGCGACAAAGACAGGGTATCTATGTATCAGTCTGTTGAACGCTCACTAAAATAATCGCTATGCAAAACGGTAATGCTACTCAATACACACTCCTCCCCGCAACACTTCTCCCATCCATACTTCTCCGATCCATACTCCTTCTATCCATACTCCTTCTGTCAACACTCATCGCCCTCGCACTCCGTCTGTCACCAGCAACACTCCTCCCCGACGAACTCCCCACCGACTTGGGAGGCATGATCCTCTTGTTCATATCAACCGGCTTCGCTGAAGCTATACTCCTTTTATCAAGGTCAAGGGAGCGTACTTCAAAGTCCAGCTCCCTTTCCATCTCCGCGACATTGTGTACTCGCCCGATGTGGTTGATCAAAGTGTCGGCGGTGGGACATAGGACGTCCTCTTCGCGGAAGCGGCTGCATAGCACGCATGCGAATTCTCCTTCGGGGGTGTGGCATTTGACGACGAAGCGGGGACTGACGTGGAACTCGAGCTCTTCGTCGATTTCGCGCTTGTAGCCGTGGTCGTTGATCAGGCGCACAGCTGTCTTGCCAATTGCCCATCCGTCATCGTCGTCTACATCAATATGTACGTCGCAGGCGGGGCAGAGATGGTCGCCGCGGGGGATGAAGCTTGCAGCAAGGCCTTGTTCGAGGATGTGTTGTAGGTCGAGGGCGTACCGACAGTACAGAGATTCGTCTGCGACCACGGTAGGTGCTCGGGGAGGAGGGGGAAGAACTTGAG